>JADLZL010006440.1:0-62794 GCA_015844335.1 Chrysopogon serrulatus
GTAACGATCATGCACTTGTTCCACGTCACCTAAGATGAGCATCCGGTGCAACAAAATTTTTTTGCACACTTGTCGTGCGCTTCCCAAGACCGCGGCGTTGAACGCGACGAGATTACCACTAACTCCAAACGTGGTGTAATCGCGCACTTGTTCCATCGCCGCCTAAAAGATGAGCATCCGTGCAACAAAATTTTTTTGCAAACTTGTGGTGCGCTCCCGAAAAGCCGCGGCATCGAACGCCGTGATGAGATTACCACCGACTCCAAACGTTGTAACGACCATGCACTTGTTCCACATCACCTAAGACGAGCATCTCGGTGCAATAAATTTTTTTTTGCACACTGAGCGCTCGAATGCCGCATCGAACGTATGACGAGATTACCGCCGACTCCAAACGTGGTAACGATCGTGCACTTGTTCCACGTCACCTAAGATGAGAATCCGGTGCAACAAAAATTTTTTGCACACCTCTAGTGCGCTTCAAAGCCGTGCATCGAACGTGCAACGAGATTACCACTAACTCCAAACGTTGTAACGATCATGCAATTGTTCCACGTCACCTAAGATGAGCATCGATTGCAACAAATTTTTTTGCAAACTTGTGGTGCGCTTCCTTCGAAAGCCGTGCAGTCGAACGCGTGATGAGATTACTGACTCCAAACGTTGTAACGACCGTGCACTTGTTCCACATCACCTAAGACGAGCATCTGGTGCAACAAAATTTTTTTTGCACACTTCTGGTGCCTTCCCGAATGCCGTGCAACGCGTGCGACGAGATTACCACCGACTCCAAACGTGGTAACGATCGTGCACTTGTTCCACGTCACCTAAGATGAGCATCTGGTGCAACAAAATTTTCTTGCACACTTGTGGTGCGTTTCCGAAGCCGTGCATCGAGCGCGCGACGACATTACCATCGACTCCAAACGTGGTAACGACCGTGCACTTGTTCCACGCCACCTAAGATGAGCATCGGGTGCAACAAAATTTTTTTTGCAAACTTGTGGTGCGCTTCCGAAAGCCGTGCATCGAACTTGCAACGAGATTACCACTAACTCCAAACGTTGTAACGATCATGCAATTGTTCCACGTCACCTAAGATGAGCATCCGGTGCAACAAAATTTTTTTTTGTAAACTTGTGGTGCGCTTCCCCAAAGCGTGCATCGAACGCGTGATGAGATTACCACCGACTCCAAACGTTGTAACGACCGTTGCACTTGTTCCACATCACCTAAGACGAGCATCCGGTGCAACAAAATTTTTTGCACACTTCTCGTGCGCTTCAATGCCGCATCGAACGCGGCGACGAGATTACATCGACTCCAAACGTGGTAACGATCGTGCACTTGTTCCACGTCACCTAAGATGAGAATCCGGTGCAACAAAAATTTTTTTGCACACTTCTAGTGCGCTTCCCCGAAAAACGTGCATCGAACGTGCAACAAGATTACCACTAACTCCAAACGCGTTGTAACGATCATGCAATTGTTCCACGCCACCTAAGATGAGCATCCGTGCAACAAAAATTTTTTGCAAACTTGTGGTGCGCTTCCCGAAAGCCGTGCATCGAACGCGTGATGAGATTACCACCGACTCCAAACGTTGTAACGACGGCACTTGTTCCACATCACCTAAGACGCAGCATCCGGTGCAACAAAAATTTTTTGCACACTTCTCGGTGCGCTTCCCGAATGCCGTGCATCGCGGCGCGACGAGATTACCATCGACTCCAAACGTGGTAACGATCGCACTTGTTCCACGTCACCTAAGATGAGAACGGTGCAACAAAATTTTTTTGCACACTTCTAGTGCGCTTCCCGAAAACCGTGCATCGAACGTGCAACGAGATTACCACTAACTCCAAACGTTGTAACGATCATGCATTTGTTCCACGTCACCTAAGATGAGCATCCGGTGCAACAAAATTTTTTGCAAACTTGTGGTGCGCTTCCCGAAAGCCGTGCATGGAACGCGTGATGAGATTACCATCGACTCCAAACGTTGTAACGACCGGCACTTGTTCCACGTCACCTAAGACGAGCATCCGTGCAACAAAATTTTTTGCACACTGTGGTGCGCCCCCGAATGGCGTGCATCGAACGTGCGACGAGATTACCATCGACTCCAAACGTAGTAACGATCGTGCACTTGTTCCACGTCACCTAAGATGAGAACCGTGCAACAAAATTTTTTGCACACTTCTAGTGCGCTCCCCGAAAGCCGCATCGAACGTGCAACGAGATTACCACTAACTCCAAACGTTGTAACGATCATGCACTTGTTCCACGTCACCTAAGATGAGCATCCGGTGCAACAAAATTTTTTTGCACACTTGTGGTGCGTTTCGAAAGCCGTGCATCGAACGTGCGACGAGATTACCACTAACTCCAAACAGGGTAACGACCGCGGCACTTGTTCCACGCCGCCTAAGATGAGCATCCGGTGCAACAAATTTTTTGCAAACTTGTGGTGCGCTCCCCGAAAGCCAGGCATCGAACGCGTGATGAGATTACCACCGACTCCAAAGGTTGTAACGACCATGCACTTGTTCCACATCACCTAAGACGAGCATCCGGTGCAATAAATTTTTTTTGCACACTTTCGAGCGCTTCCCGAATGCCGTGCATCGAACGTGCGACGAGATTACCACCGACTCCAAACGTGGTAACGATCGTGCACTTGTTCCACGTCACCTAAGATGAGAATCCGTGCAACAAATTTTTTTGCACACTTCTAGTGCGCTTCCCGAAAAGCCGCATCGAACGTGCAACGAGATTACCACTAACTCCAAACGTTGTAACGATCATGCACTTGTTCCACGTCACCTAAGATGAGCATCCGGTGCAACAAAATTTTTTTGCACACTTGTGGTGCGTTTCCTAAAGCCGCATCGAACGTGCGGATGAGATTACCACTAACTCCAAACACGGTAACGACCGCGGCACTTGTTCCACATCACCTAAGATGAGCATCCGGTGCAACAAAAATTTTTTGCAAACTTGTGGTGCGCTCCCGAAAGCCGCATCGAACGCGTGATGAGATTACCACGACTCCAAAGGTTGTAACGACCATGCACTTGTTCCACATCACCTAAGACGAGCATCCGTGCAACAAATTTTTTTGCACACTTCGGAGCGCTTCCCGAATGCCGTGCATCGAACGTGCGACGAGATTACCATCGACTCCAAACGTGGTAACGATCGTGCACTTGTTCCACGTCACCTAAGATGAGAATCCGTGCAACAAAATTTTTTGCACACTTCTGGTGCGCTTCCCAAGAGCCGGGCATTGAACTTGCAACGAGATTACCACCGACTCCAAACGTGGTAACGATCATGCACTTGTTCCACGCCACCTAAGATGAGCATCCAAAGGTAACACAATTTTTTGCACACTTCGTGCGCTTCCCCAAAAGCCGCATCGAACGCTGCGACGAGATTAGCACTAGCTCTAGACGTGGTAATGACCGTGCACTTATTCCACGTCACCTAAGATGAAAATCCGGTGCAACAAAATTTTTTCACACTTCTAGTGCGCTTCCCAAAAGCCGCGGCATTGAACGTGCAACGAGATTACCACCAACTCCAAACGTTGTTACGATCGTGCACTTGTTCCACGTCACCTAAGATGAGCATCCGGTGCAACAAAATTTTCTTGCACACTTGTGGAGCGTTTCCCGAAAAGCCGTGCATCGAACGTGCAACAAGATTACCACGATTCCAAACGTGGTAACGACCGTGCACTTGTTCCACGTCACCTAAGATGAGCATCCGATTTGCAACAAAAAATTTTTTTGCAAACTTGTGGTGCGCTTCCCGAAAGCCGGCATCGAACGCGTGATGAGATTACCACCGACTCCAAACGTTGTAACGACCGTGCACTTGTTCCACATCACCTAAGACGAGCATCCGGTGCAACAAAATTTTTTGCACACTCTGCGCGCTTCCCGAATGCCGTGCATCGGTGCGACGAGATTACCATCGACTCCAAACGTGGTAACGATCGTGCACTTGTTCCCGTCACCTAAGATGAGAACCGTGCAACAAAATTTTTTTGCACACTTCTAGTGCGCTCCGAAAACCGTGCATCGAACGTGCAACGAGATTACCACTAACTCCAAACGTTGTAACGATCATGCAATTGTTCCACGTCACCTAAGATGAGCATCCGGTGCAACAAAATTTTTTGCAAACTTGTGGTGCGCTTCCCGAAAAGCCGCATGGAACGCGTGATGAGATTACCACCGACTCCAAACGTTGTAACGACCAGGGCACTTGTTCCACGTCACCTAAGACGAGCATCTGGTGCAACAAAATTTTTTTGCACACTTCGGTGCGCTTCCCCGAATGGCGTGCATCGAACGTGCGACGAGATTACCACCGACTCCAAACGTAGTAACGATCGTGCACTTGTTCCACGTCACCTAAGATGAGAATCCGTGCAACAAAATTTTTTGCACACTTCTAGTGCGCTTCCCGAAAGCCGTGCATCGAACGTGCAACGAGATTACCACTAACTCCAAACGTTGTAACGATCATGCACTTGTTCCACGTCACCTAAGATGAGCATCCGTGCTACAAAAATTTTTTGCACACTTGTGTGCGTTTCTAAAGTCCGTGCATCGAACGTGCGACGAGATTACCACTAACTCCAAACACGGTAACGACCGTGCACTTGTTCCACGCCGCCTAAGATGAGCATCCGGTGCAACAAATTTTTTTGCAAACTTGTGGTGCGCTTCAAAAGCCGTGCATCGAACGCGTGATGAGATTACCACCGACTCAAAGGTTGTAACGACCATGCACTTGTTCCACATCACCTAAGACGAGCATCGGTGCAATAAATTTTTTGCACACTCGAGCGCTTCCCGAATGCCGCATCGAACGTGCGACGAGATTACCACCGACTCCAAACGTGGTAACGATCGTGCACTTGTTCCACGCCACCTAAGATGAGAACCGTGCAACAAAATTTTTTGCACACTTCTAGTGCGCTTCCCGAAAGCCGCATCGAACGTGCAACGAGATTACCACTAACTCCAAACGTTGTAACGATCATGCACTTGTTCCACGTCACCTAAGATGAGCATCCGGTGCAACAAAATTTTTTGCACACTTGTGGTGCGTTTCGAAAAGCCGTGCATCGAACGTGCGACGAGATTACCACTAACTCCAAACACGGTAACGACCCGCACTTGTTCCACGTCGCCTAAGATGAGCATCCGGTGCAACAAATTTTTTTTGCAAACTTGTGGTGCGCTTCCGAAAGCCGTGCATCGAACGCGTGATGAGATTACCACCGACTCCAAAGGTTGTAACGACCATGCACTTGTTCCACATCACCTAAGACGAGCATCTGGTGCAATAAATTTTTTTGCACACTTCGAGCGCTTCCCCAATGCCGTGCATCGAACGCATGCGACGAGATTACCACCGACTCCAAACGTGGTAACGATCGTGCACTTGTTCCACGTCACCTAAGATGAGAATCGGTGCAACAAAATTTTTTGCACACTTGTCGTGCGCTTCCCAAGAGCCGGGCATTGAACGTGCGACGAGATTACCACCGACTCCAAACGTGGTAACGATCATGCACTTGTTCCACGTCACCTAAGATGAGCATCCAAAGGCAACACAATTTTTTTGCACACTTTGGTGCGCTTCCCTAAAAGCCGTGCATCGAACGTGCGACGAGATTAGCACTAGCTCTAGACGTGGTAATGACCGTGCGCTTATTCCACGTCACCTAAGATGAAAACCGTGCAACAAAAATTTTTTCACACTTCTAGTGCGCTTCCCAAAAGCCGTGCATTGAACGTGCAATCCAGATTAACACCAACTCCAAACGTTGTAACGATCGTGCACTTGTTCCACGTCACCTAAGATGAGCATCTGGTGCAACAAAATTTTCTTGCACACTTGTGGAGCGTTTCCCGAAAGCCGTGCATCGAACGTGCGACGAGATTACCATCGATTCCAAACGTGGTAACGACCGTGCACTTGTTCCACGTCACCTAAGATGAGCATCCGGTGCAACAAAATTTTTTGCAAACTTGTGGTGCGCTTCCCCTAAAGCCGTGCATCGAACGCGTGATGAGATTACCACCGACTCCAAACGTTGTAACGACCGTGCACTTGTTCCACATCACCTAAGACGAGCATCTGGTGCAACAAAAATTTTTTGCACACTTCGGTGCGCTTCCCGAATGCCGTGCATCGGCGCGACGAGATTACCATCGACTCCAAACGTGGTAACGATCGCACTTGTTCCACGTCACCTAAGATGAGAATCCGGTGCAACAAAATTTTTTTGCACACTTCTAGTGCGCTTCCCGAAAACCGTGCATCGAACGCAACGAGATTACCACTAACTCCAAACGTTGTAACGATCATGCAATTGTTCCACGTCACCTAAGATGAGCATCGGTGCAACAAAATTTTTTGCAAACTTGTGGTGCGCTTCCGAAAAAGCCGCATGGAACGCGTGATGAGATTACCACCGACTCCAAACGTTGTAACGACCGGGCACTTGTTCCACGTCACCTAAGACGAGCATCCTGGTGCAACAAAATTTTTTGCACACTTCTGGTGCGCTTCCCGAATGGCGTGCATCGAACGTGCGACGAGATTACCACTGACTCCAAACGTAGTAACGATCGTGCACTTGTTCCACGTCACCTAAGATGAGAATCCCGTGCAACAAAATTTTTTGCACACTTCTAGTGCGCTTCCCGAAAGCCGTGCATCGAACGTGCAACGAGATTACCACTAACTCCAAACGTTGTAACGATCATGCACTTGTTCCACGTCACCTATGATGAGCATCCGGTGCAACAAAATTTTTTTGCACACTTGTGGTGCGTTTCTCGAAAGCCGTGCATCGAACGTGCGACGAGATTACCACTAACTCCAAACACGGTAACGACGTGCACTTGTTCCACGTCGCCTAAGATGAGCATCCGGTGCAACAAATTTTTTTGCAAACTTGTGGTGCGCTTCCCGAAAAGCCGCATCGAACGCGTGATGAGATTACCACTCGACTCCAAAGGTTGTAACGACCATGCACTTGTTCCACATCACCTAAGACGAGCATCTGGTGCAATAAATTTTTTGCACACTTCGAGCGCTTCCCGAATGCCGTGCATCGAACGTGCGACGAGATTACCACCGACTCCAAACGTGGTAACGATCGTGCACTTGTTCCACGTCACCTAAGATGAGAATCCGGTGCAACAAAATTTTTTTGCACACTTCTAGTGCGCTTCCCGAAAGCCGTGCATCGAACGTGCAACGAGATTACCACTAACTCCAAACGTTGTAACGATCATGCACTTGTTCCACGTCACCTAAGATGAGCATCCGTGCAACAAAATTTTTTGCACACTTGTGGTGCGTTTCCGAAAGCCGGCATCGAACGCGGCGACGAGATTACCACTAACTCCAAACACGGTAACGATCGTGCACTTGTTCCACGCCGCCTAAGATGAGCATCCGGTGCAACAAATTTTTTTTGCAAACTTGTGGTGCGCTTCCCGAAAGCCGTGCATCGAACGCGTGATGAGATTACCACTGACTCCAAAGGTTGTAACGACCATGCACTTGTTCCACATCACCTAAGACGAGCATCTGGTGCAATAAATTTTTTTGCACACTTCTGGAGCGCTTCCCGAATGCCGTGCATCGAACGTGCGACGAGATTACCACCGACTCCAAACGTGGTAACGATCGCGGCACTTGTTCCACGTCACCTAAGATGAGAATCCGGTGCAACAAAATTTTTTGCACACTTCTGTGCGCTTCCCAAGAGCCGGGCATTGAACGTGCGACGAGATTACCACCGACTCCAAACGTGGTAACGACCGTGCACTTGTTCCACGTCACCTAAGATGAGCATCCAAAGGTAACACAATTTTTTTGCACACTTCGGTGCGCTTCCCGAAAAGCCGTGCATCGAACGTGCGACGAGATTAGCACTCAGCTCTAGACGTGGTAATGACCGCGGCGCTTATTCCACGTCACCTAAGATGAAAATCCGGTGCAACAAAATTTTTTTCACACTTCTAGTGCGCTTCCCAAAAGCCGTGCATTGAACGTGCAACGAGATTACCACCAACTCCAAACGTTGTAACGATCGTGCACTTGTTCCACGTCACCTAAGATGAGCATCTGGTGCAACAAAATTTTCTTGCACACTTGTGGAGCGTTTCCTGAAAGCCGTGCATCGAACGTGCGACGAGATTACCACTGATTCCAAACGTGGTAACGACCGTGCACTTGTTCCACGTCACCTAAGATGAGCATCCGGTGCAACAAAAATTTTTTGCAAACTTGTGGTGCGCTCCCAAAGCCGTGCATCGAACGCGTGATGAGATTACCACCGACTCCAAACGTTGTAACGACCGTGCACTTGTTCCACATCACCTAAGACGCAGCATCGGTGCAACAAAATTTTTTTTGCACACTTCGGGTGCGCTTCCCGAATGCCGTGCATCGGCGCGACGAGATTACCATCGACTCCAAACGTGGTAACGATCGTGCACTTGTTCCACGCCACCTAAGATGAGAATCGGTGCAACAAAATTTTTTGCACACTTCTAGTGCGCTTCCCGAAAACCGCATCGAACGTGCAACGAGATTACCACTAACTCCAAACGTTGTAACGATCATGCAATTGTTCCACGTCACCTAAGATGAGCATCCGGTGCAACAAAATTTTTTGCAAACTTGTGGTGCGCTTCAAAAAGCCGCATGGAACGCAGCGTGATGAGATTACCACCGACTCCAAACGTTGTAACGACCGGGCACTTGTTCCACGTCACCTAAGACGAGCATCCGGTGCAACAAAAATTTTTGCACACTCGTGCGCTTCCCGAATGGCGTGCATCGAACGTGCGACGAGATTACCACTGACTCCAAACGTAGTAACGATCGTGCACTTGTTCCACGTCACCTAAGATGAGAATCCGGTGCAACAAAATTTTTTTGCACACTTCTAGTGCGCTTCCCGAAAGCCGTGCATCGAACGTGCAACGAGATTACCACTAACTCCAAACGTTGTAACGATCATGCACTTGTTCCACGTCACCTAAGATGAGCATCCGGTGCAACAAAATTTTTTTGCACACTTGTGGTGCGTTTCTCGAAAGCCGTGCATCGAACGTGCGACGAGATTACCACTAACTCCAAACACGGTAACGACCGTGCACTTGTTCCACGTCAGCTAAGATGAGCATCCGGTGCAACAAATTTTTTTTGCAAACTTGTGGTGCGCTTCCCGAAAGCCGTGCATCGAACGCGTGATGAGATTACCACTGACTCCAAAGGTTGTAACGACCATGCACTTGTTCCACATCACCTAAGACGAGCATCTGGTGCAATAAATTTTTTTGCACACTTCTGGAGCGCTTCCCGAATGCCGTGCATCGAACGTGCGACGAGATTACCACCGACTCCAAACGTGGTAACGATCGTGCACTTGTTCCACGTCACCTAAGATGAGAATCCGGTGCAACAAAATTTTTTTGCACACTTCTAGTGCGCTTCCCGAAAGCCGCATCGAACGTGCAACGAGATTACCACTAACTCCAAACGTTGTAACGATCATGCACTTGTTCCACGTCACCTAAGATGAGCATCCGGTGCAACAAAATTTTTTGCACACTTGTGGTGCGTTTTTCGAAAAGCCGTGCATCGAGCGTGCGACGAGATTACCACTAACTCCAAACACGGTAACGACCGTGCACTTGTTCCACGTCGCCTAAGATGAGCATCCGTGCAACAAATTTTTTTGCAAACTTGTGGTGCGCTTCCCGAAAGCCGTGCATCGAACGGCGTGATGAGATTACCACCGACTCCAAAGGTTGTAACGACCATGCACTTGTTCCACATCACCTAAGACGAGCATCCGTGCAATAAATTTTTTTTGCACACTACTCGAGCGCGCTCCCGAATGCCGCATCGAACGATGCGTGCGACGAGATTACCACCGACTCCAAACGTGGTAACGATCGTGCACTTGTTCCACGTCACCTAAGATGAGAATCCGGTGCAACAAAATTTTTTTGCACACTTCTGGTGCGCTTCCCAAGAGCCGGGCATTGAGCGTCGGCGACGAGATTACCACCGACTCCAAACGTGGTAACGACCGTGCACTTGTTCCACGTCACCTAAGATGAGCATCCAAAGGCAACACAATTTTTTTGCACACACGGTGCGCTTCCCGAAAAGCCGTGCATCGAACGTGCGACGAGATTAGCACTAGCTCTAGACGTGGTAATGACCGCGGCGCTTATTCCACGTCACCTAAGATGAAAATCCGGTGCAACAAAATTTTTTTCACACTTCTAGTGCGCTTCCCAAAAGCCGTGCATTGAACGTGCAACGAGATTACCACCAACTCCAAACGTTGTAACGATCGTGCACTTGTTCCACGTCACCTAAGATGAGCATCTGGTGCAACAAAATTTTCTTGCACACTTGTGGAGCGTTTCCTGAAAAGCCGTGCATCGAACGTGCGACGAGATTACCACTGATTCCAAACGTGGTAACGACCGTGCACTTGTTCCACGTCACCTAAGATGAGCATCCGGTGCAACAAAATTTTTTTGCAAACTTGTGGTGCGCTTCCCGAAAGCCGTGCATCGAACGCGTGATGAGATTACCACTGACTCCAAACGTTGTAACGACCGTGCACTTGTTCCACATCACCTAAGACGAGCATCTGGTGCAACAAAATTTTTTTGCACACTTCTGGTGCGCTTCCCGAATGCCGTGCATCGAAGTGCGACGAGATTACCACTGACTCCAAACGTGGTAACGATCGTGCACTTGTTCCACGTCACCTAAGATGAGAATCCGGTGCAACAAAATTTTTTTGCACACTTCTAGTGCGCTTCCCGAAAACCGTGCATCGAACGTGCAACGAGATTACCACTAACTCCAAACGTTGTAACGATCATGCAATTGTTCCACGTCACCTAAGATGAGCATCCGGTGCAACAAAATTTTTTTGCAAACTTGTGGTGCGCTTCCCGAAAGCCGTGCATGGAACGCGTGATGAGATTACCACTGACTCCAAACGTTGTAACGACCGGGCACTTGTTCCACGTCACCTAAGACGAGCATCTGGTGCAACAAAATTTTTTTGCACACTTCTGGTGCGCTTCCCGAATGGCGTGCATCGAACGTGCGACGAGATTACCACTGACTCCAAACGTAGTAACGATCGTGCACTTGTTCCACGTCACCTAAGATGAGAATCCGGTGCAACAAAATTTTTTTGCACACTTCTAGTGCGCTTCCCGAAAGCCGTGCATCGAACGTGCAACGAGATTACCACTAACTCCAAACGTTGTAACGATCATGCACTTGTTCCACGTCACCTAAGATGAGCATCCGGTGCAACAAAATTTTTTTGCACACTTGTGGTGCGTTTCTCGAAAGCCGTGCATCGAACGTGCGACGAGATTACCACTAACTCCAAACACGGTAACGACCGTGCACTTGTTCCACGTCAGCTAAGATGAGCATCCGGTGCAACAAATTTTTTTTGCAAACTTGTGGTGCGCTTCCCTAAAAGCCGCATGCATCGAACGCGATGATGAGATTACCACTGACTCCAAAGGTTGTAACGACCATGCACTTGTTCCACATCACCTAAGACGAGCATCTGGTGCAATAAATTTTTTTGCACACTTCTGGAGCGCTTCCCGAATGCCGTGCATCGAACGTGCGACGAGATTACCACCGACTCCAAACGTGGTAACGATCGTGCACTTGTTCCACGTCACCTAAGATGAGAATCCGGTGCAACAAAATTTTTTTGCACACTTCTAGTGCGCTTCCCGAAAGCCGTGCATCGAACGTGCAACGAGATTACCACTAACTCCAAACGTTGTAACGATCATGCACTTGTTCCACGTCACCTAAGATGAGCATCCGGTGCAACAAAATTTTTTTGCACACTTGTGGTGCGTTTCTCGAAAGCCGTGCATCGAACGTGCGACGAGATTACCACTAACTCCAAACACGGTAACGACCGTGCACTTGTTCCACGTCACCTAAGATGAGCATCCGGTGCAACAAATTTTTTTGCAAACTTGTGGTGCGCTTCCCGAAAGCCGTGCATCGAACGCGTGATGAGATTACCACTGACTCCAAAGGTTGTAACGACCATGCACTTGTTCCACATCACCTAAGACGAGCATCTGGTGCAATAAATTTTTTTGCACACTTCTGGAGCGCTTCCCGAATGCCGTGCATCGAACGTGCGACGAGATTACCACCGACTCCAAACGTGGTAACGATCGTGCACTTGTTCCACGTCACCTAAGATGAGAATCCGGTGCAACAAAATTTTTTTGCACACTTCGGGTGCGCTTCCCAAGAGCCGGGCATTGAACGTGCGACGAGATTACCACTGACTCCAAACGTGGTAACGACCGTGCACTTGTTCCACGTCACCTAAGATGAGCATCCAGTGCAACACAATTTTTTTGCACACTTCTGGTGCGCTTCCCGAAAGCCGTGCATCGAACGTGCGACGAGATTAGCACTAGCTCTAGACGTGGTAATGACCGTGCGCTTATTCCACGTCACCTAAGATGAAAATCCGGTGCAACAAAATTTTTTTCACACTTCTAGTGCGCTTCCCAAAAGCCGTGCATTGAACGTGCAACGAGATTACCACCAACTCCAAACGTTGTAACGATCGTGCACTTGTTCCACGTCACCTAAGATGAGCATCTGGTGCAACAAAATTTTCTTGCACACTTGTGGAGCGTTTCCTGAAAGCCGTGCATCGAACGTGCGACGAGATTACCACTGATTCCAAACGTGGTAACGACCGTGCACTTGTTCCACGTCACCTAAGATGAGCATCCGGTGCAACAAAATTTTTTTGCAAACTTGTGGTGCGCTTCCCGAAAGCCGTGCATCGAACTTGCAACGAGATTACCACTAACTCCAAACGTTATAACGATCATGCAATTGTTCCACGTCACCTAAGATGAGCATCCGGTGCAACAAAATTTTTTTGCCAACTTGTGGTGCGCTTCCCGAATGCCGTGCATCGAACGTGCGACGAGATTACCACTGACTCCAAACGTAGTAACGATCGTGCACTTGTTCCACGTCACCAAAGATGAGAATCCGGTGCAACAAAATTATTTTGCACACTTCTAGTGCGCTTCCTGAAAGCCGTGCATCGAACGTGCAACGAGGTTGCCACTAACTCCAAACGTTGTAACGATCATGCACTTATTCCACGTCACCTAAGATGAGCATCCGGTGCAACAAAATTTTTTTGCTCACTTGTGGTGCGTTTCCCGAAAGCCGTGCATCGAACGTGCGATGAGATTACCACTAACTCCAAACACGGTAACGACCGTGTACTTGTTCCACGTCAGCTAAGATGAGCATCCGGTGCAACAAATTTTTTTTGCAAACTTGTGGTGCGCTTCCCGAAAGCCGTGCATCGAACGCGTGATGAGATTACCACTGACTCCAAACGTTGTAACGACCATGCACTTGTTCCACTTCACCTAAGACGAGCATCTGGTGCAATAAATTTTTTTTGCACACTTCTGGTGCGCTTCCCGAATGCCGTGCATCGAACGTGTGACGAGATTACCACTGACTCCAAACATGGTAACGATCGTGCACTTGTTCCACGTCACCTAAGATGAGAATCCGGTGCAACAAAATTTTTTTGCACACTTCTAGTGCGCTTCCCGAAAGCCGTGCATCGAACTTGCAACGAGATTACCACTAACTCCAAACGTTGTAACGATCATGCAATTGTTCCACGTCACCTAAGATGAGCATCCCGTGCAACAAAATTTTTTTGCCAACTTGTGGTGCGCTTCCCGAAAGCCGTGCATCGTACGCGTGATGAGATTACCACTGACTCCAAACGTTGTAACGACCGTGCACATGTTCCACATCACCTAAGACGAGCATCCGGTGCAACAAAATTTTTTTGCACACTTCTGGTGCGCTTCCCGAATGCCGTGCATCGAACGTGCGACGAGATTACCACTGACTCCAAACGTGATAACAATCGTGCACTTGTTCCACGTCACCTAAGATGAGAATCCGGGGCAACAAAATTTTGTTGCACACTTCTAGTGCACTTCCCGAAAGCCGTGCATCAAACGTGCAACGAGATTACCACTAACGCCAAACGTTGTAACGATCATGCACTTGTTCCACGTCACCTAAGATGAGCATCCGGTGCAACAAAATTTTTTTGCACACTTCTGGTGCGCTTCCCGAATGCCGTGCATCGAACGTGCGACGAGATTACCACTGACTCCAAACGTGGTAACGATCGTGCACTTGTTCCACGTTACCTAAGATGAGAATCCGGTGCAACAAAATTTTTTTGCACACTTCTAGTGCGCTTCCCGAAAACCGTGCATCGAACGTGCAACGAGATTACCATAACTCCAAACGTTGTAACGATCATGCAATTGTTCCACGTCACCTAAGATGAGCATCCGGTGTAACAAAATTTTTTGCAAACTTGTGGTGCGCTCCCGAAAAGCCGTGCATCGAGCGCGTGATGAGATTACCACTGAATCCAAACGTTGTAACGACCGTGCACTTGTTCCACGTCACCTAAGACGAGCATCTGGTGCAACAAAATTTTTTTGCACACTTCTGGTGCGCTTCCCGAATGCCGTGCATCGAACGTGCGACGAGATTACCGCTGACTCCAAACGTAGTAACGATCGTGCACTTGTTCCACGTCACCTAAGATGAGAATCCGGTGCAACAAAATTTTTTGCACACTTCTAGTGCGCGCCCGAAAGCCATGCATCGAGCGTGCAACGAGATTACCACTAACTCCAAACGTTGTAACGATGTTGCACTTGTTCCACGTCACCTAACATGAGCATCCGGTGCAACAAAATTTTTTGCATACTTGTGGTGCGTTTCTCGAAAGCCGTGCATCGAACGTGCGGCGAGATTACCACTAACTCCAAACACGGTAACGACCGTGCACTTGTTCCACGTCAGCTAAGATGAGCATCCGGTGCAACAAATTTTTTTGCAAACTTGTGGTGCGCTTCGAAAAGCCGTGCATCGAGCGTGCAACGAGATTACCAATAACTCCAAACGTTGTAACGATCATGCACTTGTTCCACGTCACCTAAGATGAGCATCCGGTGCAACAAAAATTTTTTGCCAACTTGTGGTGCGCTTCGAAAGCCGTGCATCGTGCGGCGTGATGAGATTACCACCGACTCCAAACGTTGTAACGACCGTGCACATGTTCCACATCACCTAAGACGAGCATCCGGTGCAACAAAATTTTTTGCACACTTACGGTGCGCTTCCCGAATGCCGTGCATCGAGCGTGCGACGAGATTACCACCGACTCCAAACGTGATAACAATCGTGCACTTGTTCCACGTCACCTAAGATGAGAATCCGGGGCAACAAAATTTTGTTGCACACTTCTAGTGCACTTCCCGAAAGCCGTGCATCAAGCGTGCAACGAGATTACCACTAACGCCAAACGTTGTAACGATCATGCACTTGTTCCACGTCACCTAAGATGAGCATCCGGTGCAACAAAATTTTTTGCACACTTACGGTGCGCTTCCCGAATGCCGTGCATCGAGCGTGCGTCGAGATTACCCGACTCCAAACGTGGTAACGATCGTGCACTTGTTCCACGTTACCTAAGATGAGAATCCGGTGCAACAAAATTTTTTGCACACTTCTAGTGCGCTTCCGAAAAACCGTGCATCGAGCGTGCAACGAGATTACCATAACTCCAAACGTTGTAACGATCATGCAATTGTTCCACGTTACCTAAGATGAGCATCCGGTGTAACAAAATTTTTTTGCAAACTTGTGGTGCGCTTCCCGAAAAAGCCGTGCATCGAACGGCGTGATGAGATTACCACTGAATCCAAACGTTGTAACGACCGTGCACTTGTTCCACGTCACCTAAGACGAGCATCTGGTGCAACAAAATTTTTTTGCACACTTCTGGTGCGCTTCCCGAATGCCGTGCATCGAACGTGCGACGAGATTACCGCTGACTCCAAACGTAGTAACGATCGTGCACTTGTTCCACGTCACCTAAGATGAGAATCCGGTGCAACAAAATTTTTTTGCACACTTCTAGTGCGCTTCCGAAAGCCATGCATCGAGCGTGCAACGAGATTACCACTAACTCCAAACGTTGTAACGATGTTGCACTTGTTCCACGTCACCTAACATGAGCATCCGGTGCAACAAAATTTTTTTGCATACTTGTGGTGCGTTTCTCGAAAGCCGTGCATCGAACGTGCGACGAGATTACCACTAACTCCAAACACGGTAACGACCGTGCACTTGTTCCACGTCAGCTAAGATGAGCATCCGGTGCAACAAATTTTTTTGCAAACTTGTGGTGCGCTTCGAAAAGCCGTGCATCGAGCGTGCAACGAGATTACCAATAACTCCAAACGTTGTAACGATCATGCACTTGTTCCACGTCACCTAAGATGAGCATCCGGTGCAACAAAATTTTTTTTGCCAACTTGTGGTGCGCTTCCGAAAAGCCGTGCATCGTGCGGCGTGATGAGATTACCACCGACTCCAAACGTTGTAACGACCGTGCACATGTTCCACATCACCTAAGACGAGCATCCGGTGCAACAAAATTTTTTGCACACTTCGGTGCGCTTCGAATGCCGTGCATCGAACGCGTGCGACGAGATTACCACCGACTCCAAACGTGATAACAATCGTGCACTTGTTCCACGTCACCTAAGATGAGAATCCGGGGCAACAAAATTTTGTTGCACACTTCTAGTGCACTTCGAAAGCCGTGCATCAAACGTGCAACGAGATTACCACTAACGCCAAACGTTGTAACGATCATGCACTTGTTCCACGTCACCTAAGATGAGCATCCGGTGCAACAAAAATTTTTTGCACACTTACGGTGCGCTTCGAATGCCGTGCATCGAGCGTGCGTCGAGATTACCACTGACTCCAAACGTGGTAACGATCGTGCACTTGTTCCACGTTACCTAAGATGAGAATCCGGTGCAACAAAATTTTTTTGCACACTTCTAGTGCGCTTCCGAAAACCGTGCATCGAGCGTGCAACGAGATTACCATAACTCCAAACGTTGTAACGATCATGCAATTGTTCCACGTCACCTAAGATGAGCATCCGGTGTAACAAAATTTTTTTGCAAACTTGTGGTGCGCTTCCCGAAAGCCGTGCATCGAACGCGTGATGAGATTACCACTGAATCCAAACGTTGTAACGACCGTGCACTTGTTCCACGTCACCTAAGACGAGCATCTGGTGCAACAAAATTTTTTTGCACACTTCTGGTGCGCTTCCCGAATGCCGTGCATCGAACGTGCGACGAGATTACCGCTGACTCCAAACGTAGTAACGATCGTGCACTTGTTCCACGTCACCTAAGATGAGAATCCGGTGCAACAAAATTTTTTTGCACACTTCTAGTGCGCTTCCCGAAAGCCATGCATCGAACGTGCAACGAGATTACCACTAACTCCAAACGTTGTAACGATGTTGCACTTGTTCCACGTCACCTAACATGAGCATCCGGTGCAACAAAATTTTTTTGCATACTTGTGGTGCGTTTCTCGAAAGCCGTGCATCGAACGTGCGACGAGATTACCACTAACTCCAAACACGGTAACGACCGTGCACTTGTTCCACGTCAGCTAAGATGAGCATCCGGTGCAACAAATTTTTTTTGCAAACTTGTGGTGCGCTTCGAAAAGCGTGCATCGAGCGATGCAACGAGATTACCAATAACTCCAAACGTTGTAACGATCATGCACTTGTTCCACGTCACCTAAGATGAGCATCCGGTGCAACAAAATTTTTTTGCCAACTTGTGGTGCGCTTCCCGAAAGCCGTGCATCGTACGCGTGATGAGATTACCACTGACTCCAAACGTTGTAACGACCGTGCACATGTTCCACATCACCTAAGACGAGCATCCGGTGCAACAAAATTTTTTTGCACACTTCTGGTGCGCTTCCCGAATGCCGTGCATCGAACGTGCGACGAGATTACCACTGACTCCAAACGTGATAACGATCGTGCACTTGTTCCACGTCACCTAAGATGAGAATCCGGGGCAACAAAATTTTGTTGCACACTTCTAGTGCACTTCCCGAAAGCCGTGCATCAAACGTGCAACGAGATTACCACTAACGCCAAACGTTGTAACGATCATGCACTTGTTCCACGTCACCTAAGATGAGCATCCGGTGCAACAAAATTTTTTGCACACTTCTCGGTGCGCTTCCCGAATGCCGTGCATCGAACGCGACGAGATTACCGCCCGACTCCAAACGTGGTAACGATCGTGCACTTGTTCCACGTTACCTAAGATGAGAATCCGGTGCAACAAAATTTTTTTGCACACTTCTAGTGCGCTTCCCGAAAACCGTGCATCGAACGTGCAACGAGATTACCATAACTCCAAACGTTGTAACGATCATGCAATTGTTCCACGTCACCTAAGATGAGCATCCGGTGTAACAAATTTTTTTTGCAAACTTGTGGTGCGCTTCCCGAAAGCCGTGCATCGAACGCGTGATGAGATTACCACTGAATCCAAACGTTGTAACGACCGTGCACTTGTTCCACGTCACCTAAGACGAGCATCCGGTGCAACAAAATTTTTTGCACACTTCGGTGCGCTTCCCGAATGCCGCGGCGTCGAACGCGTGCGACGAGATTACCGCCGACTCCAAACGTAGTAACGATCGCGTGCACTTGTTCCACGTCACCTAAGATGAGAATCCGGTGCAACAAAATTTTTTGCACACTTCTAGTGCGCTTCCCGAAAGCCATGCATCGAACGTGCAACGAGATTACCACTAACTCCAAACGTTGTAACGATGTTGCACTTGTTCCACGTCACCTAACATGAGCATCCGGTGCAACAAAATTTTTTTGCATACTTGTGGTGCGTTTCTCGAAAGCCGTGCATCGAACGTGCCACGAGATTACCACTAACTCCAAACACGGTAACGACCGTGCACTTGTTCCACGTCAGCTAAGATGAGCATCCGGTGCAACAAATTTTTTTTGCAAACTTGTGGTGCGCTTCCCGAAAGCCGTGCATCGAACGTGCAACGAGATTACCACTAACTCCAAACGTTGTAACGATCATGCACTTGTTCCACGTCACCTAAGATGAGCATCCGGTGCAACAAAATTTTTTTTGCACACTTCGTGCGCTTCCCAAGAGCCGGGCATTGAGCGTGCGACGAGATTACCACCGACTCCAAACGTGGTAACGACCGTGCACTTGTTCCACGTCACCTAAGATGAGCATCCAATTGCAACACAATTTTTTTGCACACTTCTGGTGCGCTTCCGAAAAGCCGTGCATCGAGCGTGCGGCGAGATTAGCACTAGCTCTAGACGTGGTAATGAAGCGTGCCCTTATTCCACGACACCTAAGATGAAAATCCGGTGCAACAAAATTTTTTTCACACTTCTAGTGCGCTTCCCAAAAGCCGTGCATTGAACGTGCAACGAGATTACCACCAACTCTAAACGTTGTAACGATCGTGCACTTGTTCCACGTCACCTAAGATGAGCATTTGGTGCAACAAAATTTTCTTACACACTTGTGGTGCGTTTCCTGAAAGCCGTGCATCGAACGTGCGACGAGATTACCACTGACTCCAAACGTGGTAACGACCGTGCACTTGTTCCACGTCACCTAAGATGACCATCCGGTGCAACAAAATTTTTTTGCAAACTTGTGGTGCGCTTCCCGAAAGCCGTGCATCGAACGCGTGATGAGATTACCACTGACTCCAAACGTTGTAACGACCGTGCACTTGTTCCACGTCACCTAAGACGAGCATCCGGTGCAACAAAATTTTTTTGCACACTGCCGGGTGCGCTTCCCGAATGCCGTGCATCGAACGCGTGCGACGAGATTACCACCGACTCCAAACGTAGTAACGATCGTGCACTTGTTCCACGTCACCTAAGATGAGAATCCGGTGCAACAAAATTTTTTGCACACTTCTAGTGCGCTTCCCGAAAGCCGTGCATCGAACGTGCAACGAGGTTGCCACTAACTCCAAACGTTGTAACGATCATGCACTTATTCCACGTCACCTAAGATGAGCATCCGGTGCAACAAAATTTTTTGCTCACTTGTGGTGCGTTTCCGAAAGCCGTGCATCGAGCGTGCGGCGAGATTACCACTAACTCCAAACACGGTAACGACCGTGCACTTGTTCCACGTCGGCTAAGATGAGCATCCGGTGCAACAAATTTTTTTTGCAAACTTGTGGTGCGCTTCCGAAAGCCGTGCATCGAACGCGTGATGAGATTACGCCCGACTCCAAACGTTGTAACGACCATGCACTTGTTCCACTTCACCTAAGCGAGCATCGGTGCAATAAATTTTTTTGCACACCGTGCGCTTCGAATGCCGTCGGCATCGAGCGTGCGACGAGATTACCACCGACTCCAAACGTGGTAACGATCGTGCACTTGTTCCACGTTACCTAAGGCGAGAATCCGGTGCAACAAAATTTTTTTGCACACTTCTAGTGCGCTTCCGAAAACCGTGCATCGAGCGTGCAACGAGATTACCACTAACTCCAAACGTTGTAACGATCATGCAATTGTTCCACGTCACCTAAGATGAGCATCCGGTGCAACAAAATTTTTTGCAAACTTGTGGTGCGGTTCCCGAAAAGCCGTGCATCGAACGCGTGATGAGATTACCACCGAATCCAAACGTTGTAACGACCGTGCACTTGTTCCACGTCACCTAAGACGAGCATCCGGTGCAACAAAATTTTTTGCACACTTACATTTGCGCTTCCCGAATGCCGTGCATCGAAGCGTGCGACGAGATTACCACCGACTCCAAACGTAGTAACGATCGTGCACTTGTTCCACGTCACCTAAGATGAGAATCCGGTGCAACAAAATTTTTTGCACACTTCTAGTGCGCTCCCGAAAAGCCATGCATCGAGCGTGCAACGAGATTACCACTAACTCCAAACGTTGTAACGATGTTGCACTTGTTCCACGTCACCTAAGATGAGCATCCGGTGCAACAAAATTTTTTGCACACTTCTAGTGCGCTTCGAAAGCCATGCATCGAGCGTGCAACGAGATTACCACAAACTCCAAACATGGTAACGACCGTGCACTTGTTCCACGTCGACTAGATGAGCATCCGGTGCAACAAATTTTTTTCAAACTTGTGGTGCGCTTCGAAAAGCCGTGCATCGAACGCGCGATGAGATTACCAGCGACTCCAAACGTTGTAACGACCATGCACTTGTTCCACATCACCTAAGACGAGCATCCGGTGCAATAAATTTTTTTGCACACTTCTGGTGCGCTTCCCGAATGCCGTGCATCGAACGTGCGACGAGATTACCACCGACTCCAAACGTGGTAACGATCGCGTGCACTTGTTCCACGTCACCTAAGATGAGAATCCGGTGCAACAAAAGTTTTTTGCACACTTCTAGTGCGCTTCTCGAAAGCCGTGCATCGAACGTGCAACGAGATTACCACTAACACCAAACGTTGTAACGATCATGCAATTGTTCCACGTCACCTAAGATGAGCATCCGGTGCAACAAAATTTTTTTGCAAACTTGTGGTGCGCTTCCCGAAGGCCTTGCATCGAACGCGTGATGAGGTTACCACTGACTCCAAACGTTGTAACGACCGTGCACTTGTTCCACATCACCTAAGACGAGCATCCGGTGCAACAAAATTTTTTGCACACGGTGCGCTTCCCGAATGCCGGACATCGAACGTGCGACGAGATTACCACTAGTCCCAAACGTGGTAACGATCGTGCACTTGTTCCACGTCACCTAAGATGAGAATCCGGTGCAACAAAATTTTTTTGCACACTTCTAGTGCGCTTCCCGAAAACCGTGCATCGAGCGTGCAACGAGATTACCACTAACTCCAAACGTGGTAACGATCATGCAATTGTTCCACGTCACCTAAGATGAGCATCCGGTGCAACAAATTTTTTTGCAAACTTGTGGTGCGCTTCCCGAAAGCCGTGCATCGAACGCGTGATGAGATTACCACTGACTCCAAACGTTGTAACGACCGTGCACTTGTTCCACGTCACCTAAGACGAGCATCCGGTGCAACAAAATTTTTTGCACACTTCGGTGCGCTTCCCGAATGCCGTGCATCGAACGTGCGACGAGATTACCACCGACTCCAAACGTGGTAACGATCGTGCACTTGTTCCACGTCACCTAAGATGAGAATCCGGTGCAACAAAATTTTTTTGCACACTTCTAGTGCGCTTCTCGAAAGCCGTGCATCGAACGTGCAACGAGATTACCACTAACTCCAAACGTTGTAACGATCTTGCACTTTTTCCACGTCACCTAAGATGAGCATCCGGTGCAACAAAATTTTTTTTCACACTTGTGGTGCGTTTCCCGAAAGCCGTGCATCGAACGTGCGACGAGATTACCACTAACTCCAAACATGGTAACGGCCATGCACTTGTTCCACGTCGCCTAAGATGAGCATCCGGTGCAACAAATTTTTTGCACACTTGTGGTGCGCCCGAAAAGCCGTGCATCGAGCAGCGATGAGATTACCACCGACTCCAAACGTTGTAACGACCATGCACTTGTTCCACATCACCTAAGACGAGCATCCGGTGCAATAAATTTTTTTGCACACTTTCGTGCGCTCCCGAATGCCGCGCATCGAAGCGTGCGGCGAGATTTACGGTGACTCCAAACGTGGTAACGATCGTGCACTTGTTCCACGTCACCTAAGATGAGAATCCGGTGCAACAAAAGTTTTTTGCACACTTCTAATGCGCTTCTCGAAAGCCGTGCATCGAACGTGCAACGAGATTACCACTAACTCCAAACGTTGTAACGATCATGCAATTGTTGCACGTCACCTAAGATGAGCATCCGGTGCAACAAATTTTTTTTGCAAACTTGTGGTGCGCTTCCCGAAAGCCGTGCATCGAACGCGTGATGAGATTACCACTGACTCCAAACGTTGTAACGACCGTGCACTTGTTCCACATCACCTAAGGCGAGCATCTGGTGCAACAAAATTTTTTTGCACACTTCTGGTGCGCTTCCCGAAAGCCGTGCATCGAACGTGCAACGAGATTACCACTAACTCCAAACGTTGTCACGATCTTGCACTTGTTCCACGTCACCTAAGATGAGCATCCGGTGCAACAAAATTTTTTTGCACACTTGTGGTGCGTTTCCCGAAAAGCCGTGCATCGAGCGTGCGACGAGATTACCACTAACTCCAAACATGGTAACGGCCGTGCACTTGTTCCACGTCGGCTAAGATGAGCATCCGGTGCAACAAATTTTTTTTGCACACTTCTGGTGCGCTTCCCGAATGCCGTGCATCGAACGTGCGACGAGATTACCACTGACTCCAAACGTGGTAACGATCGTGCACTTGTTCCACGTCACCTAAGATGAGAATCCGGTGCAACAAAAGTTTTTTGCACACTTCTAGTGCGCTTCTCGAAAGCCGTGCATCGAGCGTGCAACGAGATTACCACTAACTCCAAACGTTGTAACGATCATGCAATTGTTGCACGTCACCTAAGATGAGCATCCGGTGCAACAAATTTTTTTTGCAAACTTGTGGTGCGCTTCCCGAAAGCCGTGCATCGAACGCGTGATGAGATTACCACTGACTCCAAACGTTGTAACGACCGTGCACTTGTTCCACATCACCTAAGACGAGCATCCGGTGCAACAAATTTTTTTGCAAACTTGTGGTGCGCTCCCCGAAAGCCGTGCATCGAACGCGTGGACGAGATTACCACCGACTCCAAACGTTGTAACGACCGTGCACTTGTTCCACATCACCTAAAGGCGAGCATCCGGTGCAACAAAATTTTTTTGCACACTTCGGGTGCGCTTCCCGAATGCCGTGCATCGAGCGTGCGACGAGATTACCACCGACTCCAAATGTGGTAACGATCGTGCACTTGTTCCACGTCACCTAAGATGAGAATCCGGTGCAACAAAATTTTTTTTGCACACTTCTAGTGCGCTTCCCGAAAGCCGTGCATCGAACGTGCAACGAGATTGCCACTAACTCCAAACGTTGTAACGATCTTGCACTTGTTCCACGTCACCTAAGATGAGCATCCGGTGCAACAAAATTTTTTTGCACACTTGTGGTGCGTTTCCCGAACGCCGTGCATCGAACGTGCGACGAGATTACCACTAACTCCAAACATGGTAACGACCGTGCACTTGTTCCACGTCGCTAAGATGAGCATCCGGTGCAACAAATTTTTTTGCAAACTTGTGGTGCGCTTCCCGAGAGCCGTGCATCAAGCGCGATGAGATTACCACCGACTCCAAACGTTGTAACGACCATGCACTTGTTCCACATCACCTAAGACGAGCATCCGGTGCAATAAATTTTTTTGCACACTTCGGTGCGCTTCCCGAATGCCGTGCATCGAACCGTGCGACGAGATTACCACTGACTCCAAACGTGGTAACGATCGTGCACTTGTTCCACGTCACCTAAGATGAGCATCCGGTGCAACAAAATTTTTTGCACACTTCTAGTGCGCTTCCCAAAAGCCGTGTATCGAATGTGCAACGAGATTACCACTAACTCCAAACGTTGTAACGATCGTGCACTTGTTCCACGTCACCTAAGATGAGCATCCGGTGCAACAAAAATTTTTTGCACACTTGTGGTGCGTTTCCCGAAAGCCGTGCGTCGAACGTGCGACGAGATTACCACTGTCTCCAAACATAGTAACGACCGTGCACTTGTTCCATGTCACCTAAGATGAGCATCCGGTGCAACAAATTTCTTTTGCACACTTGTGATGCGCTTCCCGAAAGCCGTGCATCGAACGTGTGATGAGATTACCATTGACTCCAAACGTTGTAACGACCTTGCACTTGTTCCACATCACCTAAGACGAGCATCTGGTGCAACAAAATTTTTTTGCATACTACTTGTGCGCATCCCGAATGCTGTGCATCGAGCGTGCGACGAGATTACCACCGAATCTGGTGCAACAAAATTTTTTGCACACTTCTAGTGCGCTTCCCGAAAGCCGTGCATCAAACGTGCAACGAGATTACCACTAACTCCAAACGTTGTAACGATCATGCACTTGTTCCACGTCACCTAAGATGAGCATCCGGTGCAACAATTTTTTTTGCACACTTGTGGTGCGTTTCCCGAAAGCCGTGCATCGAACGTGCGATTAGATTACCACTGACTCCAAACATGGTAACGGCCATGCACTTGTTCGACGTCACCTAAGATGAGCATCCGATGCAACAAAATTTTTTTGCTCACTTCTGGTGCGCTTCTCGAAAGCCGTGCATCAAACGTGCGATGAGATTACCACTAACCGCAAAAGTGGTAATGACCGTGCACTTGTTCCACGTCACCCGAGATGAGGATCCGGTGCAACAAATTTTTTGCACACTTTTTGGGCGCTTCTCGAAAGCCATGCATCAAACGTGCAATGAGATTACCAATGACTCCAAACGAGGTAACAACCGTGCACTTGTTCCACGTCACCAAAGATGAGCATCCAGTGCAACACAATTTTTTTGCACACTTCTGGTGCGCTTCCCAAGAGCCGTGCATTGAACGTGCGACGAGATTACCACTGACTCCAAACGTGGTAACGACCGTGCCTTGTTCCACGTCACCTAAGTTGAGCATCCAAAGTGCAACACAATTTTTTGCACACACGGAGCACTTCCCGAAAGCCGTGCATCGAGCGTGTGACGAGATTACCATCGACTCCAAACGTGGTAACGATCGTGCACTTGTTCCACGTCACCTAAGATGAGAATCCGGTGCAACAAAATTTTTTGCACACTTCTAGTGCGCTTTCGAAAGCCGTGCATCGAGCGTGCAACGAGATTACCACTAACTCCAAACGTTGTAACATCGATCTTGCACTTGTTCCACGTCACCTAAGATGAGCATCCGGTGCAACAAATTTTTTTGCACACTTGTGGTGCGTTTCCCGAAAAGCCGTGCATCGAACGTGCGACGAGATTACCACTAACTCCAAACATGGTAACGGCCGTGCACTTGTTCCACGTCGCTAAGATGAGCATCCGGTGCAACAAATTTTTTTGCACACTTGTGGTGCGCTTCGAAAAGCCGTGCATCGAACGCGCGATGAGATTACCACCGACTCCAAACGTTGTAACGACCATGCACTTGTTCCACATCACCTAAGACGAGCATCCGGTGCAATAAATTTTTTTTGCACACTTCTGGTGCGCTTCCCGAATGCCGTGCATCGAACGTGCGACGAGATTACCACTGACTCCAAACGTGGTAACGATCGTGCACTTGTTCCACGTCACCTAAGATGAGAATCCGGTGCAACAAAAGTTTTTTGCACACTTCTAGTGCGCTTCTCGAAAGCCGTGCATCGAGCGTTGCAACGAGATTACCACTAACTCCAAACGTTGTAACGATCATGCAATTGTTACACGTCACCTAAGATGAGCATCCGGTGCAACAATTTTTTTTGCAAACTTGTGGTGCGCTTCCCGAAAGCCGTGCATCGAACGCGTGATGAGATTACCACTGACTCCAAACGTTGTAACGACCGTGCACTTGTTCCACATCACCTAAGGCGAGCATCCGGTGCAACAAAATTTTTTTGCACACCGGTGCGCTTCCCGAATGCCGTGCATCGAACGTGCGACGAGATTACCACCGACTCCAAATGTGGTAACGATCGTGCACTTGTTCCACGTCACCGAGATGAGAATCCGGTGCAACAAAATTTTTTTTGCACACTTCTAGTGCGCTTCCGAAAGCCGTGCATCGAGCGTGCAACGAGATTACCACTAACTCCAAACGTTGTCACGATCTTGCACTTGTTCCACGTCACCTAAGATGTGCATCCGGTGCAACAAAATTTTTTGCACACTTGCGGTGCGTTTCCGAAAGCCGTGCATCGAGCGTGCGACGAGATTACCACTAACTCCAAACATGGTAACGACCGTGCACTTGTTCCACGTCGCCTAAGATGAGCATCCGGTGCAACAAATTTTTTTGCAAACTTGTGGTGCGCTTCCGAGAGCCGTGCATCGAACAGCGATGAGATTACCACCGACTCCAAACGTTGTAACGACCATGCACTTGTTCCACATCACCTAAGACGAGCATCCGGTGCAATAAATTTTTTTGCACACTTCGGTGCGCTTCCCGAATGCCGTGCATCGAAGCGTGCGACGAGATTACCATCGACTCCAAAGCGTGGTAACGATCGTGCACTTGTTCCACGTCACCTAAGATGAGCATCCGGTGCAACAAAAAATTTTTGCACACTTCTAGTGCGCTTCCCAAAAGCCGTGCATCGAATGTGCAACGAGATTACCACTAACTCCAAACGTTGTAACGATCGTGCACTTGTTCCACGTCACCTAAGATGAGCATCCGGTGCAACAAAAATTTTTTGCACACTTGTGGTGCGTTTCCCGAAAGCCGTGCGTCGAACGTGCGACGAGATTACCACTGTCTCCAAACATAGTAACGACCGTGCACTTGTTCCATGTCACCTAAGATGAGCATCCGGTGCAACAAATTTTGTTGCACACTTGTGATGCGCTCCCGAAAGCCGTGCATCGAGCGTGTGATGAGATTACCACCGACTCCAAACGTTGTAACGACCTTGCACTTGTTCCACATCACCTAAGACGAGCATCTGGTGCAACAAAATTTTTTTGCATACTTCTTGTGCGCATCCCGAATGCGACGAGATTACCACTGAATCTGGTGCAACAAAATTTTTTTGCACACTTCTAGTGCGCTTCCCGAAAGCCGTGCATCAAACGTGCAACGAGATTACCACTAACTCCAAACGTTGTAACGATCATGCACTTGTTCCCGTCACCTAAGATGAGCATCGGTGCAACAATTTTTTGCACACTTGTGGTGCGCGTTTCCGAAAAGCCGTGCATCGAGCGTGCGATGAGATTACCATCGACTCCAAACATGGTAACGGCCATGCACTTGTTCGGACGTCACCTAAGATGAGCATCCGATGCAACAAAATTTTTTGCTCACTTCGGTGCGCTTCTCGAAAGCCGTGCATCAAGCGTGCGATGAGATTACCACTAACTGCAAAAGTGGTAATGACCGTGCACTTGTTCCACGTCACCTGAGATGAGGATCCGGTGCAACAAATTTTTTTGCACACTTTTGGGCGCTTCTCGAAAGCCATGCATCAAACGTGCAATGAGATTACCAATGACTCCAAACGAGGTAACAACCGTGCACTTGTTCCACGTCACCAAAGATGAGCATCCAGTGCAACACAATTTTTTTAAACACTTCTGGTGCGCTTCCCAAGAGCCGTGCATTGAACGTGCGACGAGATTACCACTGACTCCAAACGTGGTAACGACCGTGCCTTGTTCCACGTCACCTAAGTTGAGCATCCAGTGCAACACAATTTTTTTGCACACTTCTGGAGCACTTCCCGAAAGCCGTGCATCGAACGTGTGACGAGATTACCACTAACTCCAAACGTGGTAATGACCGTGCACTTATTCCACGTCACCTAAGATGAGCATCCGGTGCAACAAAATTTTTTTGCACACTTCGCGTGCGCTTCCCAAAAGCCGTGCATCGAACGTGCAATGAGATTATCACTAACTCCAAACGTTGTAACGATCGTGCACTTGTTCCACGTCACCTATGATGAGCCTCCGGTGCAACAAAATTTTTTGCACACTTGTGGTCCGTTTCCGAAAGCCGCGCATCGAGCGTGCGGCGAGATTACCACCGACTCCAAACATAGTAACGACCGTGCACTTGTTCCACGTCACCTAAGATGAGCATCCGATGCAACAAAATTTTTTTTGCTCACTTCTGGTGCGTTTCCGAAAAGCCGTGCATCGAAGCGTGCGACGAGATTACCCATCGACTCCAAACATGGTAACGACCATGCACTTGTTCGGCGTCACGAGATGAGCACCCGGTGCAACAAATTTTTTTGCACACTTTTGGTGCGCTTCTCGAAAGCCATGCATCGAAGCGTGCGATGGGATTACCAATGACTCCAAACGTGGTAACGACCGTGCACTTGTTCCACGTCACCGAGATGAGCATCCGGTGCAACAAAATTTTTTTGCACACCTGCGTGCGCTTCCCATGAGCCATGCATCGAGCGTGCGATGAGATTACCACCGACTCCAAACGTGGTAACAACGATTGCACTAGTTCCACGTCACCTAAGATGAGCATCCGGTGCAACACAATTTTTTTGCACACACTGGTGCGCTTTCCGAAAACCGTGCATCGAAGCGTGCGACGGGATTACCACTAATTCCATACGTGGTAATGACCGTGCACTTATTCCACGTCACCTAAGATGAGCATCCGGTGCAACAAAATTTTTTTGCACACTTCTAGTGCGCTTCCCAAAAGCCGTGCATCGAGCGTGCAACGAGATTACCACTAACGACAAACGTTGTAACGATCGTGCACTTGTTCCACGTCACCTAAGATGAGCATCCGGTGCAACAAAATTTTTTTTGCACACTTGTGGTGCGTTTCCGAAAGCCGTGCATCGAAGCGTGCGACGAGATTACCACCGACTCCAAACATAGTAACGACGATTGCACTTGTTCCACGTCACCTAAGATGAGCATCCGGTGCAACAAAATTTTTTGCACACTTGGGGTGCGTTTCCGAAAAGCCGTGCACCGAACGTGCGACGAGATTACCACTCGACTCCAAACATGGCAACGACCATGCACTTGTTCGGACGTCACCTAAGATGAGCATCCGATGCAACAAAATTTTTTTGCTCACTTCTGGTGCGCTTGTCGAAAGCCGTGCATCAAACGTGCGATGAGATTATCACTAACTGCAAACGTTGTAACGACCGTGCACTTGTTCCACGTCACCGAGATGAGCATCCGGTGGAACAAATTTTTTGCACACTTTTTGGTGCGCTTCCCAAGAGCCGTGCATTGAGCGTGCGATGAGATTACCACCCGACTCCAAACTGGTAACGACCGTGCACTTGTTGCACGTCACCTAAGATGAGCATCCAGTGCAACACAATTTTTTTGCACACTCCTGGTGCGCTTCCCGAAAGCCGTGCATCGAACGTGCGACGAGATTAACACTAACTCCAAACGTGGTAATGACCGTGCACTTATTCCACGTCACCTAAGATGAGAATCCGGTGCAACAAAATTTTTTTGCACACTTCTAGTGCGCTTCTCGAAAGCCGGGCATCGAACGTGCAACGAGATTACCACTAACTCCAAACGTTGTAACGATCATGCAATTGTTCCACGTCACCTAAGATGAGTATCCGGTGCAACAAAATTTTTTTGCACACCTGTGGTGCGTTTCCCGAAAGCCGTGCATCGAACATGCGACGAGATTACCACTGACTCCAAACATAGTACCGACCGTGCACTTCTTCCACGTCACCTAAGATGAGCATCCGGTGCAATAAAATTTTTTTGCACACTTCTGGTCCGCTTCCCAAGAGCCATGCATTGAACGTGCGATAAGATTACCACTGACTCCAAACGTGGTAACGACCGTGCACTTGTTCCGCATCACCTAAGATGAGCATCCGAGGTGCAACACAATTTTTTTTGCACACTTCGGTGCGCTTCCCGAAAAGCCGTGCATCGAAGCGTGCGGCGAGATTACCACTAACTCCAAAAGTGGTAATGACCGTGCACTTATTCCACGTCACCTAAGATGAGAATCCGGTGCAACAAAATTTTTTGCACACTTCTAGTGCGCTTCGAAAAGCCGTGCATCGAACGTGCAACGAGATTACCACCAACTCCAAACGTTGTAACGATCGTGCACTTGTTCCACGTCACCTAAGATGAGCATCTGGTGCAACAAAATTTTTTTGCACACTTGTGGTGCGCTTCCCGAAAGCCGTGCATCGAACGTGCGACGAGATTACCACTGACTCCAAACATAGTAACGACCGTGCACTTGTTCCACGTCACCTAAGATGAGAATCCGATGCAACAAAATTTTTTTTTTGCACACTTCTAGTGCGCTTCCCAAAAGCCGTGCATCGAACATGCAACGAGATTACCACTAACTCCAAACGTTGTAACGATCGTGCACTTGTTCCACGTCACCTAAGATGGGCATCCGGTGCAACAAATTTTTTTTGCACACTTGTGGTGCGTTTCCCGAAAGCCGTGCATCGAACGTGCGACGAGATTACCACTGACTCCAAACATAGTAACGACCGTGCACTTGTTCCACGTCACCTAAGATGAGCATCCGGTGCAATAAAATTTTTTTGCACACTTGTGGTGCGTTTCCCGAAAGCCGTGCATCGAACGTGCGATGAGATTACTAGTTATCTCCAAACATGGTAACGACCACGCACTTGTTCGACGTCACCTAAGATGAGCATCCGATGCAACAAAATTTTTTGCTCACTTCGGTGCGCTTTCGAAAGCCGTGCATCAAAGCGTGCGATGAGATTACCACTAACTGCAAACGTTGTAACGACCGTGCACTTGTTCCACGTCACCTGAGATGAGCATCCGGTGCAACAAATTTTTTTGCACACTTTTGGTGCGCTTCTCGAAAGCCATGCATCAAACGTGCGATGGGATTACCAATGACTCCGAACGTGGTAACGACCGTGCACTTGTTCCACGTCACCTAAGATGGGCATCCGGGGCATCAAATTTTTTTTGCACACTTCTGGTGCGCTTCCCGAGAGCCGTGCATTGAACGTGCGATGAGATTACCACTGACTCCAAACTGGTAACGACCGTGCACTTGTTCCACGTCACCTAAGATGAGCATCCAAATTGCAACACAATTTTTTGCACACTTCGGGTGCGCTTCCCGAAAAGCCGTGCATCGAGCGTGCGACGAGATTACCACGAACTCCAAACGTGGTAATGACCGTGCACTTATTCCACGTCACCTAAGATGAGAATCCGGTGCAACAAAATTTTTTTGCACACTTCTAGTGCGCTTCCCAAAAGCCGTGCATCGAACGTGCAACGAGATTACCACTAACTCCAAACGTTGTAACGATCGTGCACTTGTTCCACGTCACCTAAGATGAGCATCCGATGCAACAAAATTTTTTTGCTCACTTCTGGTGCGCTTCTCGAAAGCCGTGCATCGAGCGTGCGGCGAGATTACCACTAACTCCAAACGTGGTAATGACCGTGCACTTGTTCCACGTCACCTGAGATGAGCATCAGGCGCAATAAATTTTTTTGCACACTTTTGGTGCGCTTCTCGAAAGCCATGCATCGAACGTGTGATGAGATTACCAATGACTCCAAACGTGGTAACGACCGCGCACTTGTTCCACGTCACCTAAGATGAGCATCCGATGCAACAAAATTTTTTTGCACACTTCTGGTGCTCTTCCCAAGAGCCGTGCATTGAACGTGCGACGAGATTACCACTGACTCCAAACGTGGTAACGACCGTGCACTTGTTCCACGTCACCTAAGATGAGCATCCGGTGCAACACAATTTTTTTGCACACTTCTGGTGCGCTTCTCGAAAGCCGTGCATCGAACGTGCGACGAGATTACCACTAACTCCAAACGTGGTAATGACCGTGCACTTATTCCACGTCACCTAAGATGAGAATCCGGTGTAACAAAATTTTTTTGCACACTTCTAGTGCGCTTTCGAAAAGCCGTGCATCGAACGTGCAACGAGATTACCACCAACTCCAAACGTTGTAACGATCGTGCACTTGTTCCACGTCACCTAAGATGAGAATCCGGTGCAACAAAATTTGTTTGCACACTTGTGGTGCGTTTCCCGAAAGCCGTGCATCGAACGTGCGACGAGATTACCTCTAACTCCAAACATGATAACGACCGTGCACTTGTTCCACGTCAGCTAAGATGAGCATCCGGTGCAACAAATTTTTTTTGCAAACCTGTGGTGTGCTTCCCGAAAGCCGTGCATCGAACGCGCGATGAGATTACCACCGACTCCAAACGTTGTAACGACCATGCACTTGTTCCACATCACCTAAGACGAGCATCCGGTGCAATAAATTTTTTGCACACTTCGGGGCGCTTCGAATGCCATGCATCGAAGCGTGCGATGAGATTACCACCGACTCCAAACGTGGTAATGTTCGTGCACTTGTTCCACGTCACCTAAGATGAGAATCCGGTGCAACAAAATTTTTTTGCACACTTCTAGTGCGCTTCTCGAAAGCCGTGCATCGAACGTGCAACGAGATTACCACTAACTCCAAACGTTGTAACGATCATGCAATTGTTCCACGTCACCTAAGATGAGCATCCGGTGCAACAAAATTTTTTTGCAAACTTGTGTTGCGCTTCCCGAAAGCCGTGCATCGAACGCGTGATGAGATTACCACTGACTCCAAACGTTGTAACGACCGTGCACTTGTTCCACATCACCTAAGACGAGCATCCGGTGCAACAAAATATTTTTGCACAGTTCCGGTGCGCTTCCCGAATGCCGTGCATCGAACGTGCGACGAGATTACCATCGACTCCAAACGTGGTAACGATCGTGCACTTGTTCCACGTCACCTAAGATGAGAATCCGGTGCAACAAAATTTTTTTGCACACTTCTAGTGCGCTTCGAAAACCGTGCATCGGGCGTGCAACGAGATTACCACTAACTCCAAACGTTGTAACGATCATGCAATTGTTCCACGTCACCTAAGATGAGCATCCGGTGCAACAAAATTTTTTGCACACTTGTGGTGCGTTTCCGAAAGCCGTGCATCGAGCGTGCGACGAGATTACCACCGACTCCAAACATAGTAACGACCGTGCACTTGTTCCACGTCACCTAAGATGAGAATCCGATGCAACAAAATTTTTTTTGCACACTTCTAGTGCGCTTCCCAAAAAGCCGTGCATCGAACATGCAACGAGATTACCACTAACTCCAAACGTTGTAACGATCGTGCACTTGTTCCACGTCACCTAAGATGAGCATCCGGTGCAACAAATTTTTTTTGCACACTTGTGGTGCGTTTCCCGAAAGCCGTGCATCGAACGTGCGACGAGATTACCACTGACTCCAAACATAGTAACGACCGTGCACTTGTTCCACGTCACCTAAGACGAGCATCTAGTGCAACAAAATTTTTTTGCACACTTCTGGTGCGCTTCCCAAATGCCGTGCATCGAACGTGCGACGAGATTACCACTGACTCTAAACGTAGTAACGATCGTGCACTTGTTCCACGTCACCTAAGATGAGAATCCGGTGCAACAAAATTTTTTTGCACACTTCTGGTGCGCTTCCCAAATGCCGTGCATCGAACGTGTGATGAGATTACCACTGACTCCAAACGTTGTAACGTTCATGCACTTGTTCCACGTCACCTAAGATGAGAATCCGGTGCAACAAAATTTTTTTGCACACTTCTGGTGCGCTTCCCAAATGCCGTGCATCGAACGTGTGATGAGATTACCACTGACTCCAAACGTTGTAACGTTTATGCACTTATTCCACGTCACCTAAGATGAGCATCCGGTGCAACAAAATTTATTTGCACACTTGTGGTGCGTTTCCCGAAAGCCGTGCTTCGAACGTGCGGCGAGATTACCACTAACTCCAAACATGGTAACGACCGTGCACTTGTTCCACGTCAGCTAAGATGAGCATCCGGTGCAACAAATTTTTTTTGCAAACTTGTGGTGCGCTTCCCGAAAGCCGTGCATCGAACGCGCGATGAGATTACCACTGACTCCAAACGTTGTAACGACCGTGCACTTGTTCCACGTCACCTAAGATGAGAATCCGGTGCAACAAAATTTTTTTGCACACTTCTAGTGCGCTTCTCGAAAGCCGGGCATCGAACGTGCAACGAGATTACCACTAACTCCAAACGTTGTAACGATCATGCAATTGTTCCACGTCACCTAAGATGAGCATCCGGTGCAACAAAATTTTTTTGCAAACTTGTGGCGCGCTTCCCCAAAGCCGTGCATCGAACGCGTGATGAGATTACCACTGACTCCAAATGTTGTAACGACCGTGCACTTGTTCCACATCACCTAAGACGAGCATCTGGTGCAACAAATTTTTTTTGCACACTTCTACTGCGCTTCCCGAATGCCGTGCATCGAACGTGCGACGAGATTACCACTGACTCCAAACGTGGTAACGATCGTGCACTTGTTCCACGTCACCTAAGATGAGAATCCGGTGCAACAAAATTTTTTGCACACTTCTAGTGCGCTTCCGAAAACCGTGCATCGAGCGTGCAACGAGATTACCACTAACTCCAAACGTTGTAACGATCATGCAATTGTTCCACGTCACCTAAGATGTGCATCGGTGTAACAAAATTTTTTTTGCAAACTTGTGGTGCGCTCCCGAAAGCCGTGCATCGAACGCGTGATGAGATTACCACCGACTCCAAACGTTGTAACGACCGTGCACTTGTTCCACGTCACCTAAGACAAGCATCTGGTGCAACAAAATTTTTTGCACACTTCGTGCGCTTCCCGAATGCCGTGCATCGAACGTGCGACGAGATTACCACCGACTCCAAACGTAGTAACGATCGTGCACTTGTTCCACGTCACCTAAAATGAGAATCCGGTGCAACAAAATTTTTTGCACACTTCTAGTGCGCTTCGAAAAGCGTGCATCGAACGTGCAACGAGATTACCACTAACTCCAAACGTTGTAACGATCATGCACTTGTTCCACGTCACCTAAGATGAGCATCCGGTGCAACAAAATTTTTTTGCACACTTGTGGTGCGTTTCTCGAAAGCCGTGCATCGAACGTGCGACGAAATTACCACTAACTCCAAACACGGTAACGACCGTGCACTTGTTCCACGTCACCTAAGATGAGCATCCGGTGCAACAAATTGTTTTTGCAAACTTGTGGTGCGCTTCCCGAAAGTCGTGCATCGAAGCGCGTGATGAGATTACCACGGACTCTAAACGTTGTAACGACCATGCACTTGTTCCACATCACCTAAGACGAGCATCTGGTGCAATAAATTTTTTGCACACTTCGAGCGCTTCCCGAATGCCGTGCATCGAACGTGCGACGAGATTACCACCGACTCCAAACGTGGTAACGATCGTGCACTTGTTCCACGTCACCTAAGATGAGAATTCGGTGCAACAAAATTTTTTTTCACACTTCTAGTGCGCTCCTCGAAAGCCGTGCATCGAACGCAACGAGATTACCACTAACTCCAAACGTTGTAACGATCATGCAATTGTTCCATGTCACCTAAGATGAGCATCCGTGCAACAAAATTTTTTTGCGAACTTGTGGTGCGCTTCCCGAAAGCCGTGCATCGAACGCGTGATGAGATTACCACGACTCCAAACGTTGTAACGACCGTGCACTTGTTCCACATCACCTAAGACGAGCATCTGGTGCAACAAAATTTTTTGCACACTTCGTGCGCTTCGAATGCCGCATCGGGGTGCGACGAGATTACCACCGACTCCAAACGTGGTAACGATCGTGCACTTGTTCCACGTCACCTAAGATGAGAATCCGGTGCAACAAAATTTTTTTTTGCACACTTCTAGTGCGCTTCTCGAAAGCCGGGCATCGAACGTGCAACGAGATTACCACTAACTCCAAACGTTGTAACGATCATGCAATTGTTCCACGTCACCTAAGATGAGCATCCGGTGCAACAAATTTTTTTGCAAACTTGTGGTGCGCTTCCCGAAAGCGTGCATCGAACGCGTGATGAGATTACCACCGACTCCAAACGTTGTAACGACCGGGCACTTGTTCCACGTCACCTAAGACGAGCATCCGGTGCAACAAAATTTTTTTGCACACTTCGGTGCGCTTCCCGAATGGCGTGCATCGAACGTGCGACGAGATTACCACCGACTCCAAACGTAGTAACGATCGTGCACTTGTTCCACGTCACCTAAGATGAGAATCCGGTGCAACAAAAATTTTTTGCACACTTCTAGTGCGCTTCGAAAAGCCGTGCATCGAACATGCAACGAGATTACCACTAACTCCAAACGTTGTAACGATCATGCACTTGTTCCACGTCACCTAAGATGAGCATCCGGTGCAACAAAATTTTTTGCACACTTGTGGTGCGTTTTCGAAAGCCGCATCGAACGTGCGACGAGATTACCACAAACTCCAAACACGGTAACGACCGTGCACTTGTTCCACGTCGCCTAAGATGAGCATCCGGTGCAACAAATTTTTTTGCAAACTTGTGGTGCGCTTCCCGAAAAGCCGTGCATCGAACGCGTGATGAGATTACCACCGACTCCAAACGTTGTAACAACCATGCACTTGTTCCACATCACCTAAGACGAGCATCGGTGCAATAAATTTTTTGCACACCCTCGAGCGCTTCCCGAATGCCGTGCATCGAACGTGCGACAAGATTACCACCGACTCCAAACGTGGTAACGATCGTGCACTTGTTCCACGTCACCTAAGATGAGAACCGGTGCAACAAAATTTTTTGCACACTTCTAGTGCGCTTCTCGAAAGCCGTGCATCGAACGTGCAACGAGATTACCACTAACTCCAAACGTTGTAACGATCATGCAATTGTTCCACGTCACCTAAGATGAGCATCCGGTGCAACAAATTTTTTTGCAAACTTGTGGTGCGCTTCCCCGAAAGCCGTGCATCGAACACGTGATGAGATTACCACCGACTCCAAACGTTGTAACGACCATGCACTTGTTCCACATCACCTAAGACGAGCATCTGGTGCAACAAAATTTTTTTGCACACTTCTGGTGCGCTTCCCGAATGCCGTGCATCGAAGTGCGACGAGATTACCACTGACTCCAAACGTGGTAACGATCGTGCACTTGTTCCACGTCACCTAAGATGAGAATCCGGTGCAACAAAATTTTTTTGCACACTTCTAGTGCGCTTCCCGAAAACCGTGCATCGAACGTGCAACGAGATTACCACTAACTCCAAACGTTGTAACGATCATGCAATTGTTCCACGTCACCTAAGATGAGCATCCGGTGCAACAAAATTTTTTTGCAAACTTGTGGTGCGCTTCCCGAAAGCCGTGCATCGAACGCGTGATGAGATTACCACTGACTCCAAACGTTGTAACGACCGTGCACTTGTTCCACGTCACCTAAGACGAGCATCTGGGGCAACAAAATTTTTTTGCACACTTCTGGTGCGCTTCCCGAATGCCGTGCATCGAACGTGCGACGAGATTACCACTGACTCCAAACGTGGTAACGATCGTGCACTTGTTCCACGTCACCTAAGAAGAGAATCCGGTGCAACAAAATTTTTTTGCACACTTCTAGTGCGCTTCCCGAAAGCCGTGCATCGAACGTGCAACGAGATTACCACTAACTCCAAACGTTGTAACGATCATGCAATTGTTCCACGTCACCTAAGATGAGCATCCGGTGCAACAAATTTTTTTTGCAAACTTGTGGTGCGCTTCCCGAAAGCCGTGCATCGTACGCGTGATGAGATTACCACTGACTCCAAACGTTGTAACGACCGTGCACTTGTTCCACATCACCTAAGACGAGCATCTGGTGCAACAAAATTTTTTTGCACACTTCTGGTGCGCTTCCCGAATGCCGTGCATCGAACGTGCGACGAGATTACCACTGACTCCAAACGTGGTAACGATCGTGCACTTGTTCCACGTCACCTAAGATGAGAATCCGGTGCAACAAAATTTTTTGCACACTTCTAGTGCGCTTCCCGAAAGCCATGCATCGAACGTGCAACGAGATTACCACTAACTCCAAACGTTGTAACGATCATGCAATTGTTCCACGTCACCTAAGATGTGCATCCGGTGCAACAAATTTTTTTGCAAACTTGTGGTGCGCTTCCCGAAAGCCGTGCATCGAACGCGTGATGAGATTACCACTGACTCCAAACGTTGTAACGACCGTGCACTTGTTCCACATCACCTAAGATGAGCATCTGGTGCAACAAAATTTTTTGCACACTTCTGGTGCGCTTCCCGAATGCCGTGCATCGAACGTGCGACGAGATTACCACTGACTCCAAACGTGATAACGATCGTGCACTTGTTCCACGTCACCTAAGATGAGAATGGGGCAACAAAATTTTTTGCACACTTCTAATGCGCTTCCGAAAGCCGTGCATCAAACGTGCAACGAGATTACCACTAACTCCAAACGTTGTAACGATCATGCACTTGTTCCACGTCACCTAAGATGAGCATCCGGTGCAACAAAATTTTTTTGCACACTTCTGGTGCGCTTCCCAAGAGCCGTGCATTGAACGGCGACGAGATTACCACCGACTCCAAACGTGGTAACGACCGTGCACTTGTTCCACGTCACCTAAGATGAGCATCCAAAGGCAACACAATTTTTTTTGCACACTTCGGTGCGCTTCCCGAAAGCCGTGCATCGAACGTGCGACGAGATTAGCACTAGCTCTAGACGTGGTAATGACCGTACCCTTATTCCACGTCACCTAAGATGAAAATCCGGTGCAACAATTTTTTTTTCACACTTATAGTGCGCTTCCCAAAAGCCGTGCATTGAACGTGCAACGAGATTACCACCAACTCCAAACGCTGTAACGATCGTGCACTTGTTCCACGTCACCTAAGATGAGCATCCGGTGCAACAAAATTTTTTTGCACACTTGTGGTGCGTTTCTCGAAAGCCGTGCATCGAACGTGCGACGAGATTACCACAAACTCCAAACACGGTAACGACCGTGCACTTGTTCCACGTCAGCTAAGATGAGCATCCGGTGCAACAAATTTTTTTTGCAAACTTGTGGTGCGCTTCCCGAAAGCTGTGCATCGAACGCGTGATGAGATTACCACTGACTCCAAACGTTGTAACAACCATGCACTTGTTCCACATCACCTAAGACGAGCATCTGGTGCAATAAATTTTTTTGCACACTTCTGGAGCGCTTCCCGAATGCCGTGCATCGAACGTGCGACAAGATTACCACCGACTCCAAACGTGGTAACGATCGTGCACTTGTTCCACGTCACCTAAGATGAGAATCCGGTGCAACAAAATTTTTTTGCACACTTCTAGTGCGCTTCTCGAAAGCCGTGCATCGAACGTGCAACGAGATTACCACTAACTCCAAACGTTGTAACGATCATGCAATTGTTCCACGTCACCTAAGATGAGCATCCGGTGCAACAAATTTTTTTTGCAAACTTGTGGTGCGCTTCCCGAAAGCCGTGCATCGAACACGTGATGAGATTACCACTGACTCCAAACGTTGTAACGACCGTGCACTTGTTCCACATCACCTAAGACGAGCATCTGGTGCAACAAAATTTTTTTGCACACTTCTGGTGCGCTTCCCGAATGCCGTGCATCGAAGTGCGACGAGATTACCACTGACTCCAAACGTGGTAACGATCGTGCACTTGTTCCACGTCACCTAAGATGAGAATCCGGTGCAACAAAATTTTTTTGCACACTTCTAGTGCGCTTCGAAAACCGTGCATCGAACGTGCAACGAGATTACCACTAACTCCAAACGTTGTAACGATCATGCAATTGTTCCACGTCACCTAAGATGAGCATCCGTGCAACAAAATTTTTTTGCAAACTTGTGGTGCGCTTCCGAAAAGCCGTGCATCGAACGCGTGATGAGATTACCACCGACTCCAAACGTTGTAACGACCGTGCACTTGTTCCACGTCACCTAAGACGAGCATCCGGGGCAACAAAATTTTTTGCACACTTCTCGGTGCGCTTCCCGAATGCCGTGCATCGAACGTGCGACGAGATTACCACCGACTCCAAACGTGGTAACGATCGTGCACTTGTTCCACGTCACCTAAGAAGAGAATCCGGTGCAACAAAATTTTTTGCACACTTCTAGTGCGCGCTTCCCGAAAGCCGTGCATCGAACGTGCAACGAGATTACCACTAACTCCAAACGTTGTAACGATCATGCAATTGTTCCACGTCACCTAAGATGAGCATCCGGTGCAACAAATTTTTTTTGCAAACTTGTGGTGCGCTTCCCGAAAGCCGTGCATCGTACGCGTGATGAGATTACCACAGACTCCAAACGTTGTAACGACCGTGCACTTGTTCCACATCACCTAAGACGAGCATCTGGTGCAACAAAATTTTTTTGCACACTTCTGGTGCGCTTCCCGAATGCCGTGCATCGAACGTGCGACGAGATTACCACTGACTCCAAACGTGGTAACGATCGTGCACTTGTTCCCCGTCACCTAAGATGAGAATCCGGTACAACAAAATTTTTTTGCACACTTCTAGCGCGCTTCCCGAAAGCCATGCATCGAACGTGCAACGAGATTACCACTAACTCCAAACGTTGTAACGATCATGCAATTGTTCCACGTCACCTAAGATGTGCATCCGGTGCCACAAATTTTTTTTGCAAACTTGTGGTGCGCTTCCCGAAAGCCGTGCATCGAACGCGTGATGAGATTACCACTGACTCCAAACGTTGTAACGACCGTGCACTTGTTCCACATCACCTAAGATGAGCATCTGGTGCAACAAAATTTTTTTGCACACTTCTGGTGCGCTTCCCGAATGCCGTGCATCGAACGTGCGACGAGATTACCACTGACTCCAAACGTGATAACGATCGTGCACTTGTTCCACGTCACCTAAGATGAGAATCCGGGGCAACAAAATTTTTTTGCACACTTCTAATGCGCTTCCCGAAAGCCGTGCATCAAACGTGCAACGAGATTACCACTAACTCCAAACGTTGTAACGATCATGCACTTGTTCCACGTCACCTAAGATGAGCATCCGGTGCAACAAAATTTTTTTGCACACTTCTGGTGCGCTTCCCAAGAGCCGTGCATTGAACGTGCGACGAGATTACCACTGACTCCAAACGTGGTAACGACCGTGCACTTGTTCCACGTCACCTAAGATGAGCATCCAGTGCAACACAATTTTTTTGCACACTTCTGGTGCGCTTCCCGAAAGCCGTGCATCGAACGTGCGACGAGATTAGCACTAGCTCTAGACGTGGTAATGACCGTGCCCTTATTCCACGTCACCTAAGATGAAAATCCGGTGCAACAAATTTTTTTTCACACTTATAGTGCGCTTCCCAAAAGCCGTGCATTGAACGTGCAACGAGATTACCACCAACTCCAAACGCTGTAACGATCGTGCACTTGTTCCACGTCACCTAAGATGAGCATCTGGTGCAACAAAATTTTCTTGCACACTTGTGGTGCGTTTCCCGAAAGCCGTGCATCGAACGTGCGACGAGAATACCACTGACTCCAAACATAGTAACGACCGTGCACTTGTTCCACGTCGCCTAAGATGAGAATCCGGTGCAACAAAATTTTTTTGCACACTTCTAGTGCGCTTCTCGAAAGCCGTGCATCGAACGTGCGACGAGATTACCACTAACTCCAAACATTGTAACGATCGTGTACTTGTTCCACGTCGCCTAAGATGAGCATCCGTGCAACAAATTTTTTTGCAAACTTGTGGTGCGCTTCCCGAAAAGCCGTGCATCGAACGCGTGATGAGATTACCACCGACTCCAAACGTTGTAACGACCGTGCACTTGTTCCACATCACCTAAGACGAGCATCGGTGCAACAAATTTTTTTTTGCACACTTCTGGTGCGCTTCCCGAATGCCGTGCATCGAGCGCGCGACGAGATTACCACCGACTCCAAACGTGGTAACGATCGTGCACTTGTTCCACGTCACCTAAGATGAGAATCCGGTGCAACAAAATTTTTTTGCACACTTCTAGTGCGCTTCTCGAAAGCCGGGCATCGAACGTGCAACGAGATTACCACTAACTCCAAACGTTGTAACGATCATGCAATTGTTCCACGTCACCTAAGATGAGCATCCGGTGCAACAAAATTTTTTTGCAAACTTGTGGTGCGCTTCCCGAAAGCCGTGCATCGAACGCGTGATGAGATTACCACTGACTCCAAACGTTGTAACGACCGTGCACTTATTCCACATCACCTAAGACGAGCATCTGGTGCAACAAAATTTTTTTGCACACTTCTGGTGCGCTTCCCGAATGCCGTGCATCGAACGTGCGACGAGATTACCACTGACTCCAAACGTGGTAACGATCGTGCACTTGTTCCACGTCACCTAAGATGAGAATCCGGTGCAACAAAATTTTTTTGCACACTTCTAGTGCGCTTCCCGAAAACCGTGCATCGAACGTGCAACGAGATTACCACTAACTCCAAACGTTGTAACGATCATGCAATTGTTCCACGTCACCTAAGATGAGCATCCGGTGCAACAAAATTTTTTTGCAAACTTGTGGTGCGCTTCCCGAAAGCCGTGCATCGAACGCGTGATGAGATTACCACTGACTCCAAACGTTGTAACGACCGGGCACTTGTTCCACGTCACCTAAGACGAGCATCTGGTGCAACAAAATTTTTTGCACACTTCTGGTGCGCTTCCCGAATGGCGTGCATCGAACGTGCGACGAGATTACCACTGACTCCAAACGTAGTAACGATCGTGCACTTGTTCCACGTCACCTAAGATGAGAATCCGGTGCAACAAAATTTTTTTGCACACTTCTAGTGCGCTTCCCGAAAGCCGTGCATCGAACGTGCAACGAGATTACCACTAACTCCAAACGTTGTAACGATCATGCACTTGTTCCACGTCACCTAAGATGAGCATCCGGTGCAACAAAATTTTTTTGCACACTTGTGGTGCGTTTCTCGAAAGCCGTGCATCGAACGTGCGACGAGATTACCACTAACTCCAAACGTTGTAACGACCGTGCACTTGTTCCACGTCACCTAAGATGAGCATCCGGTGCAACAAATTTTTTTGCAAACTTGTGGTGCGCTTCCCGAAAGCCGTGCATCGAACGCGTGATGAGATTACCACTGACTCCAAACGTTGTAACGACCGTGCACTTGTTCCACATCACCTAAGACGAGCATCTGGTGCAACAAAATTTTTTTGCACACTTCTCGTGCGCTTCCCGAATGCCGTGCATCGAAGCGCGCGACGAGATTACCATCGACTCCAAACGTGGTAACGATCGTGCACTTGTTCCACGTCACCTAAGATGAGAATCCGGTGCAACAAAATTTTTTTGCACACTTCTAAAAAAGCCGGGCATCGAACGTGCAACGAGATTACCACTAACTCCAAACGTGGTAACGATCATGCAATTGTTCCACGTCACCTAAGATGAGCATCCGGTGCAACAAATTTTTTTTTTGCAAACTTGTGGTGCGCTTCCCGAAAGCCGTGCATCGAACGTCACCTAAGATGATGAGATTACCACCGACTCCAAACGTTGTAACGACCGTGCACTTATTCCACATCACCTAAGATGAGCATCGGTGCAACAAAATTTTTTTGCACACTTGTGGTGCGTTTCCCGAATGCCGCATCGAACGTGCGGCGACATTACCATCGACTCCAAACGTGGTAACGATCGTGCACTTGTTCCACGTCACCTAAGATGAGAATCCGTGCAACAAAATTTTTTTTGCAAACTTCTAGTGCGCTTCCCGAAAAGCCGTGCATCGAACTTGCAACGAGATTACCACTAACTCCAAACGTTGTAACGATCATGCAATTGTTCCACGTCACCTAAGATGAGCATCCGGTGCAACAAAATTTTTTTGCAAACTTGTGGTGCGCTTCGAAAGCCGTGCATCGAACGGCGTGATGAGATTACCACTGACTCCAAACGTTGTAACGACCGTGCACTTGTTCCACATCACCTAAGACGAGCATCTGGTGCCACAAAATTTTTTGCACACTTCTGGTGCGCTTCCCGAATGCCGTGCATCGAACGTGCGACGAGATTACCACTGACTCCAAACGTGGTAACGATCGTGCACTTGTTCCACGTCACCTAAGATGAGAATCCGGTGCAACAAAATTTTTTTGCACACTTCTAGTGCGCTCCCGAAAAGCCGTGCATCGAACGTGCAACGAGATTACCACTAACTCCAAACGTTGTAACGATCATGCAATTGTTCCACGTCACCTAAGATGAGCATCCGGTGCAACAAATTTTTTTGCAAACTTGTGGTGCGCTTCCCGAAAGCCGTGCATCGAACGGCGTGATGAGATTACCACCGACTCCAAACGTTGTAACGACCGTGCACTTATTCCACATCACCTAAGATGAGCATCCGGTGCAACAAAATTTTTTGCACACTTGGTGCGCTTCCCGAATGCCGTGCATCGAGCGTGCGACGAGATTACCATCGACTCCAAACGTGGTAACGATCGTGCACTTGTTCCACGTCACCTAAGATGAGAATCCGGTGCAACAAAATTTTTTTGCACACTTCTAGTGCGCTTCCCGAAAGCCATGCATCGAACGTGCAACGAGATTACCACTAACTCCAAACGTTGTAACGATCATGCAATTGTTCCACGTCACCTAAGATGTGCATCCGGTGCAACAAATTTTTTTTGCAAACTTGTGGTGCGCTTCCCGAAAGCCGTGCATCGAACGCGTGATGAGATTACCACTGACTCCAAACGTTGTAACGACCGTGCACTTGTTCCACATCACCTAAGATGAGCATCAGGTGCAACAAAATTTTTTTGCACACTTCTGGTGCGCTTCCCGAATGCCGTGCATCGAACGTGCGACGAGATTACCACTGACTCCAAAGGTGATAACGATCGTGCACTTGTTCCACGTCACCTAAGATGAGAATCCGGGGCAACAAAATTTTTTTGCACACTTCTAGTGCGCTTCCCGAAAGCCGCGCATCAAACGTGCAACGCGATGACCACTAACTCCAAACGTTGTAACGATCATGCACTTGTTCCACGTCACCTAAGATGAGAATCCGGTGCAACAAAATTTTTTTGCACACTTCTGGTGCGCTTCCCAAAAGCCGGACATTGAGCGTGCGGCGAGATTACCCGACTCCAAACGTGGTAACGACCGTGCACTTGTTCCACGTCACCTAAGATGAGCATCCGATTGCAACACAATTTTTTTGCACACTTACAGTGCGCTTCCGAAAGCCGTGCATCGAGCGTGCGGCGAGATTAGCACTAGCTCTAGACGTGGTAATGACCGTGCACTTATTCCACGTCACCTAAGATGAAAATCCGGTGCAACAAAAATTTTTTCACACTTCTAGTGCGCTTCCCAAAAGCCGTGCATTGAACGTGCAACGAGATTACCACCAACACCAAACGTTGTAACGATCGTGCACTTGTTCCACGTCACCTAAGATGAGCATCTGGTGCAACAAAATTTTCTTGCACACTTGTGGTGCGTTTTTCGAAAGCCGTGCATCGAACGTGCGACGACATTACCACTGACTCCAAACGTGGTAACGACCGTGCACTTGTTCCACGTCACCTAAGATGAGCATCCGGTGCAACAAAATTTTTTTGCAAACTTGTGGTGCGCTTCCCGAAAGCCGTGCATCGAACTTGCAACGAGATTACCACTAACTCCAAACGTTGTAACGATCATGCAATTGTTCCACGTCACCTAAGATGAGCATCCGGTGCAACAAAATTTTTTGCCAACTTGTGGTGCGCTTCAAAAAAAGCCGTGCATCGAACAGCGTGATGAGATTACCACCGACTCCAAAGCGTTGTAACGACCGTGCACTTGTTCCACATCACCTAAGACGAGCATACGGTGCAACAAATTTTTTTTGCACACTTCGGTGCGCTTCGAATGCCGTGCATCGAGCGTGCGACGAGATTACCCGACTCCAAACGTGGTAACGATCGTGCACTTGTTCCACGTCACCTAAGATGAGAATCCGGTGCAACAAAATTTTTTTTGCACACTTCTAGTGCGCTTCCGAAAACCGTGCATCGAGCGTGCAACAAGATTACCACTAACTCCAAACGTTGTAACGATCATGCAATTGTTCCACGTCACCTAAGATGAGCATCCGGTGCAACAAATTTTTTTTGCAAACTTGTGGTGCGCTTCGAAAAGCCGTGCATCGAACGCGTGATGAGATTACCACACGACTCCAAACGTTGTAACGACCGTGCACTTGTTCCACATCACCTAAGACGAGCATCGGTGCAACAAAATTTTTTTTGCACACTTCTGGTGCGCTTCCGAATGCCGTGCATCGAAGTGCGACGAGATTACCACTCGACTCCAAACGTGGTAACGATCGTGCACTTGTTCCAGGTCACCTAAGATGAGAATCCGGTGCAACAAAAATTTTTTGCACACTTCTAGTGCGCTTCCGAAAACCGTGCATCGAGCGTGCAACGAGATTACCACTAACTCCAAACGTTGTAACGATCATGCAATTGTTCCACGTCACCTAAGATGAGCATCCGGTGCAACAAATTTTTTTTGCAAACTTGTGGTGCGCTTCGAAAAGCCGTGCATCGAACGCGTGATGAGATTACCACCTGACTCCAAGCGTTGTAACGACCGTGCACTTATTCCACATCACCTAAGACGAGCATCCGGTGCAACAAAATTTTTTTGCACACTTCTGGTGCGCTTCGAATGTCGTGCATCGAGCGTGCGACGAGATTACCATCGACTCCAAACGTGGTAACGATCGTGCACTTGTTCCACGTCACCTAAGATGAGAATCCGGTGCAACAAAATTTTTTGCACACTTCTAGTGCGCTTCCCGAAAGCCATGCATCGAACGTGCAACGAGATTACCACTAACTCCAAACGTTGTAACGATCATGCAATTGTTCCACGTCACCTAAGATGTGCATCCGGTGCAACAAATTTTTTTTGCAAACTTGTGGTGCGCTTCCCGAAAGCCGTGCATCGAACGCGTGATGAGATTACCACTGACTCCAAACGTTGTAACGACCGTGCACTTGTTCCACATCACCTAAGATGAGCATCGGGTGCAACAAAATTTTTTGCACACTTACGGTGCGCTTCCCGAATGCCGTGCATCGAGCGTGCGACGAGATTACCACCGACTCCAAAGGTGATAACGATCGTGCACTTGTTCCACGTCACCTAAGATGAGAATCCGGGGCAACAAAATTTTTTTGCACACTTCTAGTGCGCTTCCCGAAAGCCGCGCATCAAACGTGCAACGCGATGACCACTAACTCCAAACGTTGTAACGATCATGCACTTGTTCCACGTCACCTAAGATGAGAATCCGGTGCAACAAAATTTTTTGCACACTTCTCGTGCGCTTCCCAAGAGCCGGACATTGAGCGTGCGACGAGATTACCACCGACTCCAAACGTGGTAACGACCGTGCACTTGTTCCACGTCACCTAAGATGAGCATCAATTGCAACACAATTTTTTTTGCACACTTCTGGTGCGCTTCCGAAAGCCGTGCATCGAAGCGTGCGACGAGATTAGCACTAGCTCTAGACGTGGTAATGACCGTGCACTTATTCCCGTCACCTAAGATGAAAATCCGGTGCAACAAAAATTTTTTCACACTTCTAGTGCGCTTCCCAAAAAGCCGTGCATTGAGCGTGCAACGAGATTACCACCAACACCAAACGTTGTAACGATCGTGCACTTGTTCCACGTCACCTAAGATGAGCATCCGGTGCAACAAAATTTTCTTGCACACTTGTGGTGCGTTTCGAAAAGCCGTGCATCGAGCGTGCGACGACATTACCGCCCGACTCAAACGTGGTAACGACCGTGCACTTGTTCCACGTCACCTAAGATGAGCATCCGGTGCAACAAAATTTTTTTTGCAAACTTGTGGTGCGCTTCGAAAAGCCGTGCATCGAACTTGCAACGAGATTACCACTAACTCCAAACGTTGTAACGATCATGCAATTGTTCCACGTCACCTAAGATGAGCATCCGGTGCAACAAAATTTTTTTGCAAACTTGTGGTGCGCTTCCGAAAAGCCGTGCATCGAACGCGTGATGAGATTACCGCGACTCCAAACGTTGTAACGACCGTGCACTTATTCCACATCACCTAAGACGAGCATCCGGTGCAACAAAATTTTTTTTGCACACTTCTGGTGCGCTTCGAAATGCCGTGCATCGAACGTGCGACGAGATTACCACCGACTCCAAACGTGGTAACGATCGTGCACTTGTTCCACGTCACCTAAGATGAGAATCCGGTGCAACAAAATTTTTTTGCACACTTCTAGTGCGCTTCCGAAAAGCCATGCATCGAGCGTGCAACGAGATTACCACTAACTCCAAACGTTGTAACGATCATGCAATTGTTCCACGTCACCTAAGATGTGCATCCGGTGCAACAAATTTTTTTGCAAACTTGTGGTGCTTCCGAAAAGCCGTGCATCGAGCGGCGTGATGAGATTACCACCGACTCCAAACGTTGTAACGACCGTGCACTTGTTCCACATCACCTAAGATGAGCATACGGTGCAACAAAATTTTTTGCACACTTCTGGTGCGCTTCCCGAATGCCGTGCATCGAACGTGCGACGAGATTACCATCGACTCCAAACGTGATAACGATCGTGCACTTGTTCCACGTCACCTAAGATGAGAATCCGGGGCAACAAAATTTTTTGCACACTTCTAGTGCGCTTCGAAAGCCAGCGCATCAAGCGCGTGCAACGCGATGACCACTAACTCCAAAGCGTTGTAACGATCATGCACTTGTTCCACGTCACCTAAGATGAGAATCCGGTGCAACAAAATTTTTTGCACACTTCTGGTGCGCTTCCCAAGAGCGGACATTGAGCGTGCGGCGAGATTACCACCGACTCCAAACGTGGTAACGACCGTGCACTTGTTCCACGTCACCTAAGATGAGCATCGAGTGCAACACAATTTTTTGCACACTTCCGGTGCGCCCCCGAAAGCCGTGCATCGAGCGTGCGGCGAGATTAGCACTAGCTCTAGACGTGGTAATGACCGTGCACTTATTCCACGTCACCTAAGATGAAAATCCGGTGCAACAAAAATTTTTTCACACTTCTAGTGTGCTTCCCAAAAGCCGTGCATTGAACGTGCAACGAGATTACCACCAACACCAAACGTTGTAACGATCGTGCACTTGTTCCACGTCACCTAAGATGAGAATCCGGGGCAACAAAATTTTTTTGCACACTTCTAGTGCGCTTCCCGAAAGCCGCGCATCAAACGTGCAACGCGATGACCACTAACTCCAAACGTTGTAACGATCATGCACTTGTTCCACGTCACCTAAGATGAGAATCCGGTGCAACAAAATTTTTTTGCACACTTCTGGTGCGCTTCCCAAGAGCCGGACATTGAACGTGCGACGAGATTACCACTGACTCCAAACGTGGTAACGACCGTGCACTTGTTCCACGTCACCTAAGATGAGCATCCAGTGCAACACAATTTTTTGCACACTTCGGTGCGCTTCCGAAAAGCCGTGCATCGAACGTGCGACGAGATTAGCACTAGCTCTAGGCGTGGTAATGACCGTGCACTTATTCCATGTCACCTAAGATGAAAATCCCGGTGCAACAAAATTTTTTCACACTTCTAGTGCGCTTCCCAAAAGCCGTGCATTGAACGTGCAACGAGATTACCACCAACTCCAAACGTTGTAACGATCGTGCACTTGTTCCACGTCACCTAAGATGAGCATCTGGTGCAACAAAATTTTCTTGCACACTTGTGGTGCGTTTCCGAAAGCCGTGCATCGAGCGTGCGGCGACATTACCATCGACTCCAAACGTGGTAACGACCGTGCACTTGTTCCACGTCACCTAAGATGAGCATCCGGTGCAACAAAATTTTTTGCAAACTTGTGGTGCGCTTCCCGAAAGCCGTGCATCGAACTTGCAACGAGATTACCACTAACTCCAAGCGTTGTAACGATCATGCAATTGTTCCACGTCACCTAAGATGAGCATCGGTGCAACAAAATTTTTTTCCAACTTGTGGTGCGCTTCCGAAAGCCGTGCATCGAAGCAGCGTGATGAGATTACCACTGACTCCAAACGTTGTAACGACCGTGCACTTGTTCCACATCACCTAAGACGAGCATACGGTGCAACAAAATTTTTTGCACACTTCTGGGTGCGCTTCCGAATGCCGTGCATCGAGCGTGCGACGAGATTACCACCGACTCCAAAGCGTGGTAACGATCGTGCACTTGTTCCACGTCACCTAAGATGAGAATCCGGTGCAACAAAATTTTTTTGCACACTTCTAGTGCGCTTCCCGAAAACCGTGCATCGAGCGTGCAACAAGATTACCACTAACTCCAAACGTTGTAACGATCATGCAATTGTTCCACGTCACCTAAGATGAGCATCCGGTGCAACAAAATTTTTTGCAAACTTGTGGTGCGCTTCGAAAGCCGTGCATCGAACGCGTGATGAGATTACCACCGACTCCAAAGCGTTGTAACGACCGTGCACTTATTCCACATCACCTAAGGCGAGCATCCGGTGCAACAAAATTTTTTGCACACTTCTGGTGCGCTTCCCGAATGTCGTGCATCGAGCGTGCGACGAGATTACCACCGACTCAAACGTGGTAACGATCGTGCACTTGTTCCACGTCACCTAAGATGAGAATCCGGGGCAACAAAATTTTTTGCACACTTCTAGTGCGCTTCCCGAAAGCCGCGCATCAAACGTGCAACGCGATGACCACTAACTCCAAACGTTGTAACGATCATGCACTTGTTCCACGTCACCTAAGATGAGAATCCGGTGCAACAAAATTTTTTTGCACACTTCTGGTGCACTTCCCAAGAGCCGGACATTGAACGTGCGACGAGATTACCACTGACTCCAAACGTGGTAACGACCGTGCACTTGTTCCACGTCACCTAAGATGAGCATCTAGTGCAACACAATTTTTTTGCACACTTCTGGTGCGCTTCCCGAAAGCCGTGCATCGAACGTGCGACGAGATTAGCACTAGCTCTAGACGTTGTAATGACCGTGCACTTATTCCACGTCACCTAAGATGAAAATCCGGTGCAACAAAAATTTTTTCACACTTCTAGTGCGCTTCCCAAAAGCCGTGCATTGAACGTGCAACGAGATTACCACCAACACCAAAGCGTTGTAACGATCGTGCACTTGTTCCACGTCACCTAAGATGAGCATCCGGTGCAACAAAATTTTCTTGCACACTTGTGGTGCGTTTTCGAAAAGCCGTGCATCGAGCGTGCGACGACATTACCACCGACTCCAAACGTGGTAACGATCGTGCACTTGTTCCACGTCACCTAAGATGAGAATCCGGTGCAACAAAATTTTTTTGCACACTTCTAGTGCGCGCTCCCGAAAGCCATGCATCGAGCGTGCAACGAGATTACCACTAACTCCAAACGTTGTAACGATCATGCAATTGTTCCACGTCACCTAAGATGTGCATCCGGTGCAACAAATTTTTTTGCAAACTTGTGGTGCGCTTCCGAAAAAGCCGTGCATCGAAGCAGCGTGATGAGATTACCACCGACTCCAAACGTTGTAACGACCGTGCACTTGTTCCACATCACCTAAGATGAGCATCGGGTGCAACAAAATTTTTTGCACACTTCTGGTGCGCTTCCCGAATGCCGTGCATCGAACGTGCGACGAGATTACCACTGACTCCAAAGGTGATAACGATCGTGCACTTGTTCCACGTCACCTAAGATGAGAATCCGGGTCAACTAAATTTTTTTGCACACTTCTAGTGCGCTTCCCGAAAGCCGGCGCATCAAGCGTGCAACGCGATGACCACTAACTCCAAACGTTGTAACGATCATGCACTTGTTCCACGTCACCTAAGATGAGAATCCGGTGCAACAAAATTTTTTGCACACTTCTGGTGCGCTTCCCAAGAGCCGGACATTGAAGCGTGCGACGAGATTACCACCCGACTCCAAACGTGGTAACGACCGTGCACTTGTTCCACGTCACCTAAGATGAGCATCGATTGCAACACAATTTTTTGCACACTTCGGTGCGCTTCGAAAAGCCGTGCATCGAGCGTGCGACGAGATTAGCACTAGCTCTAGGCGTGGTAATGACCGTGCACTTATTCCACGTCACCTAAGATGAAAATCCGGTGCAACAAAATTTTTTTTTCACACTTCTAGTGCGCTTCCCAAAAGCCGTGCATTGAGCGTGCAACGAGATTACCACCAACACCAAACGTTGTAACGATCGTGCACTTGTTCCACGTCACCTAAGATGAGCATCCGGTGCAACAAAATTTTCTTGCACACTTGTGGTGCGTTTCACGAAAGCCGTGCATCGAACGTGCGGCGACATTACCACTCGACTCCAAACGTGGTAACGACCGTGCACTTGTTCCACGTCACCTAAGATGAGCATCCGGTGCAACAAAATTTTTTGCAAACTTGTGGTGCGCTTCCCGAAAAGCCGTGCATCGAACTTGCAACGAGATTACCACTAACTCCAAACGTTGTAACGATCATGCAATTGTTCCACGTCACCTAAGATGAGCATCCGGTGCAACAAAATTTTTTGCAAACTTGTGGTGCGCTTCGAAAAGCCGTGCATCGAACGCGTGATGAGATTACCACCGACTCCAAACGTTGTAACGACCGTGCACTTATTCCACATCACCTAAGACGAGCATCGGTGCAACAAAATTTTTTGCACACTTCTGGTGCGCTTCCCGAATGCCGTGCATCGAGCGTGCGACGAGATTACCATCGACTCCAAAGCGTGGTAACGATCGCGGCACTTGTTCCACGTCACCTAAGATGAGAATCCGGTGCAACAAAATTTTTTTGCACACTTCTAGTGCGCTCCCGAAAGCCATGCATCGAGCGTGCAACGAGATTACCACTAACTCCAAACGTTGTAACGATCATGCAATTGTTCCACGTCACCTAAGATGTGCATCCGGTGCAACAAATTTTTTTTGCAAACTTGTGGTGCGCTTCGAAAAGCCGTGCATCGAACGGCGTGATGAGATTACCACCGACTCCAAACGTTGTAACGACCGTGCACTTGTTCCACATCACCTAAGATGAGCATCCGGTGCAACAAAATTTTTTGCACACTTCGGTGCGCTTCCCGAATGCCGTGCATCGAGCGTGCGACGAGATTACCACCCGACTCCAAACGTGATAACGATCGTGCACTTGTTCCACGTCACCTAAGATGAGAATCCGGGGCAACAAAATTTTTTTTGCACACTTCTAGTGCGCTCCCGAAAAGCCGCGCATCAAACGTGCAACGCGATGACCACTAACTCCAAACGTTGTAACGATCATGCACTTGTTCCACGTCACCTAAGATGAGAATCCGGTGCAACAAAATTTTTTGCACACTTCTGGTGCGCTTCCCAAGAGCGGACATTGAGCGTGCGGCGAGATTACCACCGACTCCAAACGTGGTAACGACCGTGCACTTGTTCCACGTCACCTAAGATGAGCATCCAGTGCAACACAATTTTTTGCACACTTCTGGTGCGCTTCGAAAGCCGTGCATCGAGCGTGCGACGAGATTAGCACTAGCTCTAGGCGTGGTAATGACCGTGCACTTATTCCACGTCACCTAAGATGAAAATCCGGTGCAACAAAATTTTTTTTCACACTTCTAGTGTGCTTCCCAAAAGCCGTGCATTGAAGCGTGCAACGAGATTACCACCAACACCAAACGTTGTAACGATCGTGCACTTGTTCCACGTCACCTAAGATGAGAATCGGGGCAACAAAATTTTTTTGCACACTTCTAGTGCGCTTCCCGAAAGCCGGCGCATCAAGCGCAACGCGATGACCACTAACTCCAAACGTTGTAACGATCATGCACTTGTTCCACGTCACCTAAGATGAGAATCCGGTGCAACAAAATTTTTTGCACACTTCTGGTGCGCTTCCCAAGAGCCGGACATTGAACGTGCGACGAGATTACCACTGACTCCAAACGTGGTAACGACCGTGCACTTGTTCCACGTCACCTAAGATGAGCATCGATTGCAACACAATTTTTTTTGCACACTTCTGGTGCGCTTCCCAAAAGCCGTGCATCGAAGCGTGCGGCGAGATTAGCACTAGCTCTAGACGTGGTAATGACCGTGCACTTATTCCATGTCACCTAAGATGAAAATCCGGTGCAACAAAATTTTTTTCACACTTCTAGTGCGCTTCCCAAAAGCCGTGCATTGAACGTGCAACGAGATTACCACCAACTCCAAACGTTGTAACGATCGTGCACTTGTTCCACGTCACCTAAGATGAGCATCTGGTGCAACAAAATTTTCTTGCACACTTGTGGTGCGTTTCCTGAAAGCCGTGCATCGAACGTGCGACGACATTACCACTGACTCCAAACGTGGTAACGACCGTGCACTTGTTCCACGTCACCTAAGATGAGCATCCGGTGCAACAAAATTTTTTTGCAAACTTGTGGTGCGCTTCCCGAAAGCCGTGCATCGAACTTGCAACGAGATTACCACTAACTCCAAACGTTGTAACGATCATGCAATTGTTCCACGTCACCTAAGATGAGCATCCGGTGCAACAAAATTTTTTTGCCAACTTGTGGTGCGCTTCCCGAAAGCCGTGCATCGAACGCGTGATGAGATTACCACCGACTCCAAAGCGTTGTAACGACCGTGCACTTGTTCCACATCACCTAAGACGAGCATCCGGTGCAACAAAATTTTTTGCACACTTCTGGTGCGCTTCCCGAATGCCGTGCATCGAAGCGTGCGACGAGATTACCACCGACTCCAAAGCGTGGTAGCGATCGTGCACTTGTTCCACGTCACCTAAGATGAGAATCCGGTGCAACAAATTTTTTTGCACACTTCTAGTGCGCTTCCCGAAAACCGTGCATCGAACGTGCAACAAGATTACCACTAACTCCAAACGTTGTAACGATCATGCAATTGTTCCACGTCACCTAAGATGAGCATCCGGTGCAACAAAAATTTTTGCAAACTTGTGGTGCGCTTCGAAAGCCGTGCATCGAGCGCGTGATGAGATTACCCGACTCCAAACGTTGTAACGACCGTGCACTTATTCCACATCACCTAAGACGAGCATCCGGTGCAACAAAATTTTTTGCACACTTCTGGTGCGCTTCCCGAATGTCGTGCATCGAGCGTGCGACGAGATTACCCATCGACTCCAAACGTGGTAACGATCGTGCACTTGTTCCACGTCACCTAAGATGAGAATCCGGGGCAACAAAATTTTTTTGCACACTTCTAGTGCGCTTCCCGAAAGCCGCGCATCAAACGTGCAACGCGATGACCACTAACTCCAAACGTTGTAACGATCATGCACTTGTTCCACGTCACCTAAGATGAGAATCCGGTGCAACAAAATTTTTTGCACACTTCTGGTGCACTTCCCAAGAGCCGGACATTGAGCGTGCGGCGAGATTACCACGACTCCAAGCGTGGTAACGACCGTGCACTTGTTCCACGTCACCTAAGATGAGCATCTAGTGCAACACAATTTTTTTGCACACTTCGGTGCGCTTCGAAAGCCGTGCATCGAAGCGTGCGACGAGATTAGCACTAGCTCTAGACGTGGTAATGACCGTGCACTTATTCCACGTCACCTAAGATGAAAATCCGGTGCAACAAAAATTTTTTCACACTTCTAGTGCGCTTCCCAAAAGCCGTGCATTGAACGTGCAACGAGATTACCACCAACACCAAACGTTGTAACGATCGTGCACTTGTTCCACGTCACCTAAGATGAGCATCTGGTGCAACAAAATTTTCTTGCACACTTGTGGTGCGTTTCCTGAAAGCCGTGCATCGAACGTGCGACGACATTACCACCCGACTCCAAGCGTGGTAACGACCGTGCACTTGTTCCACGTCACCTAAGATGAGCATCGGTGCAACAAAATTTTTTGCAAACTTGTGGTGCGCTTCCCGAAAGCCGTGCATCGAACGCGTGATGAGATTACCACTGACTCCAAACGTTGTAACGACCGTGCACTTGTTCCACATCACCTAAGACGAGCATCTGGTGCAACAAAATTTTTTGCACACTTCTGGTGCGCTTCCCGAATGCCGTGCATCGAAGTGCGACGAGATTACCACTGACTCCAAACGTGGTAACGATCGTGCACTTGTTCCACGTCACCTAAGATGAGAATCCGGTGCAACAAAATTTTTTTGCACACTTCTTGTGCGCTTCCGAAAACCGTGCATCGAACGTGCAACAAGATTACCACTAACTCCAAACGTTGTAACGATCATGCAATTGTTCCACGTCACCTAAGATGAGCATCCGGTGCAACAAAATTTTTTGCAAACTTGTGGTGCGCTTCCGAAAAGCCGTGCATCGAACGCGTGATGAGATTACCACTGACTCCAAACGTTGTAACGACGTGCACTTGTTCCACATCACCTAAGACGAGCATCCGGTGCAACAAAATTTTTTGCACACTTCTGGTGCGCTTCCCCGAATGCCGTGCATCGGTGCGACGAGATTACCACTGACTCCAAACGTGGTAACGATCGTGCACTTGTTCCACGTCACCTAAGATGAGAATCCGGTGCAACAAAATTTTTTTGCACACTTCTAGTGCGCTTTCCGAAAACCGTGCATCGAACGTGCAACGAGATTACCACTAACTCCAAACGTTGTAACGATCATGCAATTGTTCCACGTCACCTAAGATGAGCATCCGGTGCAACAAAATTTTTTTGCAAACTTGTGGTGCGCTTCCCGAAAGCCGTGCATCGAACGCGTGATGAGATTACCACCGACTCCAAACGTTGTAACGACCGTGCACTTGTTCCACATCACCTAAGACGAGCATCCGGTGCAACAAAATTTTTTGCACACCGCGCGCTTCCCGAATGCCGTGCATCGAAGTGCGACGAGATTACCATCGACTCCAAACGTGGTAACGATCGTGCACTTGTTCCACGTCACCTAAGATGAGAATCCGGTGCAACAAAATTTTTTTGCACACTTCTAGTGCGCTTTCCGAAAACCGTGCATCGAACGTGCAACGAGATTACCACTAACTCCAAACGTTGTAACGATCATGCAATTGTTCCACGTCACCTAAGATGAGCATCCGGTGCAACAAAATTTTTTTGCAAACTTGTGGTGCGCTTCCCGAAAGCCGTGCATCGAACGCGTGATGAGATTACCACTGACTCCAAACGTTGTAACGACCGGGCACTTGTTCCACGTCACCTAAGACGAGCATCTGGTGCAACAAAATTTTTTTGCACACCGGCGCGCGCTTCCCGAATGGCGTGCATCGAACGTGCGACGAGATTACCACTGACTCCAAACGTAGTAACGATCGTGCACTTGTTCCACGTCACCTAAGATGAGAATCCGGTGCAACAAAATTTTTTTGCACACTTCTAATGCGCTTCCCGAAAGCCGTGCATCGAACGTGCAACGAGATTACCACTAACTCCAAACGTTGTAACGATCATGCACTTGTTCCACGTCACCTAAGATGAGCATCCGGTGCAACAAAATTTTTTTGCACACTTGTGGTGCGTTTCTCGAAAGCCGTGCATCGAACGTGCGACGAGATTACCACTAACTCCAAACACGGTAACGACCGTGCACTTGTTCCACGTCAGCTAAGATGAGCATCCGGTGCAACAAATTTTTTTGCAAACTTGTGGTGCGCTTCCCGAAAGCCGTGCATCGAACGCGTGATGAGATTACCACTGACTCTAAACGTTGTAACGACCATGCACTTGTTCCACATCACCTAAGACGAGCATCTGGTGCAATAAATTTTTTTGCACACTTCTGGAGCGCTTCCCGAATGCCGTGCATCGAACGTGCGACGAGATTACCGCCGACTCCAAACGTGGTAACGATCGTGCACTTGTTCCACGTCACCTAAGATGAGAATCCGGTGCAACAAAATTTTTTTGCACACCTCTAGTGCGCTTCTCGAAAGCCGTGCATCGAACGTGCAACGAGATTACCACTAACTCCAAACGTTGTAACGATCATGCAATTGTTCCACGTCACCTAAGATGAGCATCCGGTGCAACAAATTTTTTTTGCAAACTTGTGGTGCGCTTCCCGAAAGCCGTGCATCGACGCGCGTGATGAGATTACCACCGACTCCAAACGTTGTAACGACCGTGCACTTGTTCCACATCACCTAAGACAAGCATCTGGTGCAACAAAATTTTTTGCACACTTCGTGCGCTTCCCGAATGCCGTGCATCGAAGTGCGACGAGATTACCCGACTCAAATGTGGTAACGATCGTGCACTTGTTCCACGTCACCTAAGATGAGAATCCGGTGCAACAAAATTTTTTGCACACTTCTAGTGCGCTTCCCGAAAACCGTGCATCGAGCGTGCAACGAGATTACCACTAACTCCAAACGTTGTAACGATCATGCAACTGTTCCACGTCACCTAAGATGTGCATCCGGTGCAACAAATTTTTTGCAAACTTGTGGTGCGCTTCCGAAAGCCGTGCATCGAACGCGTGATGAGATTACCATCGACTCCAAACGTTGTAACGACCGTGCACTTGTTCCACATCACCTAAGACGAGCATCTGGTGCAACAAAATTTTTTGCACACTTCGGGTGCGCTTCCCGAATGCCGTGCATCGAGCGTGCGACGAGATTACCATCGACTCCAAACGTGGTAACGATCGTGCACTTGTTCCACGTCACCTAAGATGAGAATCCGGTGCAACAAAATTTTTTTGCACACTTCTAGTGCGCTTCCGAAAGCCATGCATCGAACGCAACGAGATTACCACTAACTCCAAACGTTGTAACGATCATGCAATTGTTCCACGTCACCTAAGATGTGCATCGGTGCAACAAATTTTTTGCAAACTTGTGGTGCGCTTCCCGAAAAGCCGTGCATCGAGCAGCGTGATGAGATTACCACCGACTCCAAACGTTGTAACGACCATGCACTTGTTCCACATCACCTAAGATGAGCATCTGGTGCAACAAAATTTTTGCACACTTACGGTGCGCTTCCGAATGCCGTGCATCAGGCGTGCGACGAGATTACCACCGACTCCAAACGTGATAACGATCGTGCACTTGTTCCACGTCACCTAAGATGAGAATCCGGGGCAACAAAATTTTTTTGCACACTTCTAGTGCGCTTCCCGAAAGCCGCGCATCAAACGTGCAACGCGATGACCACTAACTCCAAACGTTGTAACGATCATGCACTTGTTCCACGTCACCTAAGATGAGAATCCGGTGCAACAAAATTTTTTTGCACACTTCTGGTGCGCTTCTCAAGAGCCGGACATTGAACGTGCGACGAGATTACCACTGACTCCAAACGTGGTAACGACCGTGCACTTGTTCCACGTCACCTAAGATGAGCATCCAGTGCAACACAATTTTTTTGCACACTTCTGGTGCGCTTCCCGAAAGCCGTGCATCGAACGTGCGACGAGATTAGCACTAGCTCTAGACGTGGTAATGACCGTGCACTTATTCCACGTCACCTAAGATGAAAATCCGGTGCAACAAAAAGTTTTTCACACTTCTAGTGCGCTTCCCAAAAGCCGTGCATTGAACGTGCAACGAGATTACCACCAACTCCAAACGTTGTAACGATCGTACACTTGTTCCACGTCACCTAAGATGAGCATCTGGTGCAACAAAATTTTCTTGCACACTTGTGGTGCGTTTCCTGAAAGCCGTGCATCGAACGTGCGACGACATTACCACTGACTCCAAACGTGGTAACGACCGTGCACTTGTTCCACGTCACCTAAGATGAGCATCGATTTGCAACAAAATTTTTTGCAAACTTGTGGTGCGCTTTCCCGAAAGCCGTGCATCGAACTTGCAACGAGATTACCACTAACTCCAATCGTTGTAACGATCATGCAATTGTTCCACGTCACCTAAGATGAGCATCCGGTGCAACAAAATTTTTTGCCAACTTGTGGTGCGCTTCCCGAAAAGCCGTGCATCGAACGCGTGATGAGATTACCACCGACTCCAAACGTTGTAACGACCGGGCACTTGTTCCACGTCACCTAAGACGAGCATCCGGTGCAACAAAATTTTTTGCACACTTCGGTGCGCTTCCGAATGGCGTGCATCGAAGCGTGCGACGAGATTACCACCGACTCCAAACGTAGTAACGATCGTGCACTTGTTCCACGTCACCTAAGATGAGAATCCGTGCAACAAAAATTTTTTGCACACTTCTAATGCGCTTCGAAAGCCGTGCATCGAACGGCAACGAGATTACCACTAACTCCAAACGTTGTAACGATCATGCACTTGTTCCACGTCACCTAAGATGAGCATCCGGTGCAACAAAATTTTTTTGCACACTTGTGGTGCGTTTCTCGAAAGCCGTGCATCGAACGTGCGACGAGATTACCACTAACTCCAAACACGGTAACGACCGTGCACTTGTTCCACGTCAGCTAAGATGAGCATCCGGTGCAACAAATTTTTTTTGCAAACTTGTGGTGCGCTTCCCGAAAAGCCGTGCATCGAACGCAGCGTGATGAGATTACCACCGACTCTAAACGTTGTAACGACCATGCACTTGTTCCACATCACCTAAGACGAGCATCGGTGCAATAAATTTTTTGCACACTTCGAGCGCTTCCCGAATGCCGTGCATCGAACGCGGCGACGAGATTACCGCCGACTCCAAACGTGGTAACGATCGTGCACTTGTTCCACGTCACCTAAGATGAGAATCCGGTGCAACAAAATTTTTTTGCACACTTCTAGTGCGCTTCCCGAAAGCCGTGCATCGAACGTGCAACGAGATTACCACTAACTCCAAACGTTGTAACGATCATGCAATTGTTCCACGTCACCTAAGATGAGCATCCGGTGCAACAAATTTTTTGCAAACTTGTGGTGCGCTTCGAAAGCCGTGCATCGAACGCGTGATGAGATTACCACCGACTCCAAACGTTGTAACGACCGTGCACTTGTTCCACATCACCTAAGACAAGCATCCGGTGCAACAAAATTTTTTTTGCACACTTCGGTGCGCTTCCCGAATGCCGTGCATCGGCGCGACGAGATTACCACTGACTCCAAATGTGGTAACGATCGTGCACTTGTTCCACGTCACCTAAGATGAGAATCCGGTGCAACAAAATTTTTTGCACACTTCTAGTGCGCTTCGAAAACCGTGCATCGAACGTTGCAACGAGATTACCACTAACTCCAAACGTTGTAACGATCATGCAACTGTTCCACGTCACCTAAGATGTGCATCCGGTGCAACAAATTTTTTTGCAAACTTGTGGTGCGCTTCCCGAAAAGCCGCATCGAACGCGTGATGAGATTACCACCGACTCCAAACGTTGTAACGACCGTGCACTTGTTCCACATCACCTAAGACGAGCATCCGGTGCAACAAAATTTTTTGCACACTTTCGGTGCGCTTCCCTAATGCCGTGCATCGAACGTGCGGCGAGATTACCATCGACTCCAAACGTGGTAACGATCGCGGCACTTGTTCCACGTCACCTAAGATGAGAATCCGTGCAACAAAAATTTTTTGCACACTTCTAGTGCGCGCCCGAAAAGCCATGCATCGAACGTGCAACGAGATTACCACTAACTCCAAACGTTGTAACGATCATGCAATTGTTCCACGTCACCTAAGATGTGCATCCGTGCAACAAATTTTTTGCAAACTTGTGGTGCGCTTCCCGAAAGCCGCATCGAACGCGTGATGAGATTACCACCGACTCCAAACGTTGTAACGACCGTGCACTTGTTCCACATCACCTAAGATGAGCATCCGGTGCAACAAAATTTTTTGCACACTTCGTGCGCTTCCCGAATGCCGCATCGAACGTGCGACAGATTACCACGACCCAAACGTGATAACGATCGCGGCACTTGTTCCACGCCACCTAAGATGAGAATCCGGGGCAACAAAAATTTTTGCACACTTCTAGTGCGCTTCCCGAAAGCCGCGCATCAAACGTGCAACGCG
>JADLZL010006441.1:0-65081 GCA_015844335.1 Chrysopogon serrulatus
TCCTGGTGCTGGTGCGTTGCAAATCTGCTCCCTAACCAGACTTTTTTATGCATAGTAACCAAACCCTTTTTTTAAACAATAGTAACCAGACTTTTGGTTTGGCGAGTTTGGGATACGCAAACAAATACAGGGTTTGCTCGGTTTACATCTAATTTTTGGGCAAAAAGTTATCATAGATTTGACAAGCTAAATATGAGAATTTAGCAAGTTTTGATAGCCAATCAAATACTAGTCAAAATCATGGCTTGTCAAATCTTGCAGTACGGCAAATTTTAGAAATGAACCAATCAAGCCCACACTATTCTTTGACATGCCCCGTTTGGACCGAATGGCTGCTGGATCAGTAATCCGAGAGCCCAGATCGGACGGCTGTCGGCTGGGCGGAGATGGACTCTAGGGGAGGAACTGAAACCTAAAATATAAAGCCTAGCCCCCCGTAAGTCCTCGTTCGGCAGCATAGTATTCAAACCTGGCCATTATCCGATCCAGATTAGGATTGAATGGATCCGGGTGCGTCACTCGAACCACCTCTGGATTGAATCTAGTCTTTTTTCTTAATCCATCTCTTCAAAAAAAATTGCATTCGATTTGGGAGTGTCTGCATATCATTTGACTGTTTTCTATTTGTCTTTTAGTTGATTTTTTTAACCAATAAAAAGAAGACACGTGCACATGAGAGCCACCTTTTTTTAAACAAAGGTAGGAGCTCTTCCGCTCAATTAAGTCGAAAGAAAATTATGTACAAGAAGGTTAGCCAGACGAGATGCCGAAATAACACTCAGGAGGCTAACCACCCCACGCGACACGACTGAGCACAAACACGGCACCCCGCCATGGGTCATCGTTGCCGAGCATGGCAGACAAGCTACCTGCAGCTCCGACTTCCCATAACACAACCCACCACAAAACACTCCCAACAGGTCCAAAGCTAACAGCCACCACCGGTCATCGTTGCCAAGCTCAAGAATAGCAGCTCTGACTTCCAATCGCGAACCTTCGCCCCACAATGAGATCACGACGATGATCTGAATGTGACGCCTTTCAGAAGGTAGCGACACCGATGGTGTCACCGTCACACGTCCAAAGTGGACTGGGTTTTCACCCTTGGATGACATGCTAGAGGGAAGCACGACGCCCCCAACAGGGAAACGGCGCCCAATAGCGTCTCCGTCGCCAGGGCTTTCGCCCGAGAACCCCCTAGCACAAATGCCGGATTACAAGTCAGAACCCCCGCCAATCTTCACGCCCCGCCGCCCTACGACAGCCCCCCCCTTCAGAGGGGCATCGACGCGCCGGCTGCACGCAGCAGCCGCAGAGCTGCGCCGGCCGCCACCCCTCGACCGAGCCGCGCAGAGGCGGACGACTCCGCCGCTCGCGCCACACCACCGCACGCCGAGGCCGCCATCGACCATCGTCGCCGGGCGGCTGACACCCGCCAACGCTGCTGCCAACATGGCCGCCGAGTAGCCACGTGGCGAGTGCCCTCACCATCACGGGCGCCGCCCCCGCCCCTAGGGGCCACCAGGTCTAGAAGCCAGGCCACGAACCCGACGCCCCCTGCCGACGCCGCCGTCTCTGTCTTGACTGTCCTGGCCGCCACTGTAGCCACCCTAGCTGGCCGCCACCGCCACAGGAAGGCGGCCGTGTGTGACAGAACCACCCAATTTATACATGATTAAGCATGAACGTCCCACTGATTACGATGGCACGTACATACTTTCACATATATAAACCAGGTAGTCCACCGAGAGTCACGAGTGACCTCGGTAAAATTGCTTCACAACCAGGATCATACTCGATTAAGCAAATACACATCAAATACTCAGAGTTCGCAACATAAGAGTTATTATAATAGAATGAAGAATAATGAATAAAAGTTTAGTTTCAAAGCACTTTACAACAAAACCAAAGTTTGGAACGATTACCAAATCATAAACTTGAGTGTTATTGCTAGCTTTTGACATCCTCCGGTGGAGTAAAGAGAAGAAACATTATATGGAGTAGCCGTGCCCACTGGCTTTAGTTAACACCATCCGCAAACAAAATAATTCACCTGCAATAGGGTGGGATAAAACCCTGAGTACTCAATTGTACTCCGCAAGACTTACCCGTCAGGGAGAGAAAATAAAAGACTCCAAGGATAATGCTAGGCTATATTTGTGGAGTTTGATGGCTAGCATCATTTGCGGAAAAGCTAACTACGGTAATCCTTACTCAAGTTTTAGTAGCAAAACTAATGTTGAGCTACTTAGGACTACATTAGCACATTTCTATATCATTCCATGTGGATCATAGAATTAATCATTCATAATGGGATACCAAGTATAATCCTTCCATCATCATCAATTGTGTCATTCCTTACTACGCCTCTGCGTCAAGGTATAAGTTTCTCACTATCCCGGGAGACGGCGATTCGAATCGATTACACCACTGGTAAAGCCCAGATCACACACCCGCACGGGTTTGTACATCGCCAAGCGGATCACCGTTCACTCTATTCAAAAGATAGGATTGAACCGTTTTGCAAAACTCATGGTCCTCGAGCCTCACCGGCCAAGTACCCCAACGACCCGTGGCTGTTGAAGTTCTGCTGGATCTTGGATCGATCCCCCCTCACACCATTTGCTCTCCTCCCAAGAATGCCGACGGTTTAATACCTACCTCAAACGAAGCTAATCGGTTTCACGGTCGAAACGAGTTATTAAATTTGTTATGTGAAGGTACGTTCAATCTCACACCTAGGCCGTAGATGTACGGTCCTTAATCGACTTCGGACAGGGGAAAGATACAAGCATACAAGACCTCCATGTCCCTGTAGCATCACCAACACCGAATCCCGTCCGGTCTCCAATTATTAACCACCTCATGATTTAAGGATATCATATATATATCCCATAGTAATAAGTAACCATCCTATATCTCGAGGGAGGTAAAAAAATCACCCGACTTCTACCGGTCTAAGCATGGCTAAGCATTTAAGGAAAACGCCCTACACATACTAGTGGGATAGTATTTGGGGAATAATCGTAGCTCAAGGTAATCATGCAACAACGGTTTCACTCAACTCCTATTTACTTAATGCACATTACACTAGACTTAAGGTGTAATAAAGCATTTATAAAATAGAGAGAATAGGTCATGCTCCGGGGCTTGCCTGTGTTGCAGGGAAGGTTAGCGGTTAGTCTTGCCATCGGCATCTTCTGTGGAAACATTTCGTTGGGGTTGGATCCTCCCGATTCTCCTCCGAAGCTTGATCATCTCGGACCTTCTCACTCACGCACTACACGTAATGAAATGATGCATGCTCAATGCGATGCGTGACATGATGTATAATGACATGATTTACTTAGATAACAATAAAGGAAAGCTACATAAGGTTCCATGTGTGCAATTCTCTTTCTCTGATGACAACACTATATTATCAAGTTTGCTTAAAGAAGGATAAATGTCACTTGTTTTTCACTTCTATACAGAGTAGGTGCATATCTCCTCTCTGAAGAAGTTACCACAAAACTTGCAAGCAACCACATATTAGCTACTATAGGTCTATCATAATTATTATCACAAATGAGTCAAGTTGTCGAGGACCATTTGGGTTTCATGATCCAGGGCCTACAATCAATCCAAACGTCACACCAATCACATGTCTAATCCTTTCCAAGAGCTATAGCAAAGAAGCATCAAGATCATTACTCAATTACTTAGTGAAACATTATTAGTTTAAGTTGGGTAGTACTTAATTAGATTCTAGATGCTTTAGTCATGACAAGCTTTAACAATGAAGTTATTACTAAAATATGTCATATTATGACTCCACTACATAGACCTACTCATAAGGATTCCAAAACATCCTCATTTACTATTTTATGATTTTTCTACTATTTACTATGAATTTTCAAAGTTTCAGCTGAAATTAGCAAAAGAGAGAAAAGAAAAGGTAAAATCATACTGTACGCACTATTCACCTGAGTCTATGGTTGTGCAGAAAGGCCCCCGGAGGAGTTTCTATTCTAACACGACGCCACCGGTCGCGAATGGAGCAGAGCAGCGCCGGGGAAAACTTTTTTTTCGGCCGGCCGATGCTCGTTGGTGGCAAGGGAGAGGTGCCGAGCATGGAGGTGCTCGCGGCGCACTCTTTGGCGGCCGCAGCTTGTCGTGTGAGGGCCCGAGACGCCCCGGCCGCGGCGGAGGTGAAGCTCGACGACCATGGCGGCTCGCCGAGACGCGGAAGCAGCGGCGCGGCTGGCAATACCCGGTCGGTAGAGGTGGCGGAGGTGGTTGGAAAATGTGCGCAAGAGCGGAGCGAGCTTTTTATGTGAGAGCAATTGAGCAGTGATTAATTGACAAGAACGAATTTTGTAGTGAGGTGGAGACGGTCGGCGGCGAAAGCAGAGAGAAAATGAAAATGATCGCCGGCGGCCCTGTGCAAGCTATTTAAGGGCGAGGCGGCATAGACAGATGGCTAGCGACTTCGCGAGGGCCTCCACGCGGTTAGCAGCGCCTTGTCTGCAAGACGCAGTGAAAACCGGGAACCGCCACCGTGTCACCGATGTACAATGGAGAAGAAAGGAGGAGAAGACGGCGAGCTGGACGGCTCTGGCGACAGCATGGGCAAGGGCACGGGCTCTCCATTCTTTACTGGCCAACACGACGTACGCAACAGAACCGGCGCGGCGTGGCAGCGGCGACGAATCAATGACGGGCACGATGGTGCTATCGAGAAGGTGCATGCTCGAGCTACTGTTGCCGACTGAAACTGCAATGTTCAGCTCTTGATTTATCTCAGCTCAAGAGGCCAAACTGGAAACCAATTCCACCGTGGTGTTCCCCTATAGATGCACTTCAACTTCTATTGAAGGATCAAGAGCTGATTCACAACAGTTTTCAAACCACATACTCCTAAACATGAGTAAAAATAAACTGTGAAACTCAATTCAGTTATGCAGAGCTAGTTATAGTGATCAGCTATGTTTGGCATTTAATTAAGGATTAACTAGCAATCAACAATCTCAACCAACTCCATAACATCAAAGAACACACTTTATACTATCAAACAATGAACCAGATTCCAAAATTCTATTTGTGAAAAACTATTTTGCACAGCCCTAGAAACTGAATCAAGCAACTGGAATTCCAGACTTGAGAAAATATTTCTGTCATTTTCAAAACACATTGAATTCAAATTCCAAACCACTTTTCGAGCAATATAAAAATAGATTTAGCCCTAGACCCTTAAATAAAGTTTGTGGCACAAAACTTATACTACAACTTTTATTTAGGGTTCAACCCCAAAAAGTGCTTAAATCATATACTTATACTGTTAGCCATTTAGCATTATGATAAAGGCATAATTGACATGTATATCTTCATGAAAGCATATTTTGACAAAAAGTTGAACATAAACCCTATTTCATATCTAATTTCAAAACATTCTAAGCCATTTTTGAGATTATTTATCAAACATTAATTTTGCACACATAGTCCTTGCATTATCACATGCTTGTGACATTATGCATAATGATGCTTATGCTCTATGAAATGCAATGTAAAACATGATTAACACCCTAGGTGTTACACCGTGAGGGGAGGGCCAGGCTGTGGTAGAACCTTCTAAATTATATGGCCCACAAGCACCTAACATTGTCCCTAAGACCTCTGTCGCTATGCTTGCGTACCACATAACTTAAAAAGTTCTGTCGGGTGAAACCCCGATGACACCACGATTCTCCAAGATCGACTTCTTACAAGATATTGTAGTATTACAACCGTTTTCATACAAAAATACCAGAGTAGCGGAAGATTTACAAAAGAGGATTGCAACATTTGATCAGAGTTTGATTAAACAAAACTTAACTGAGTTTGCGGAAGCAAGAAAGAACTAAAGAGCATCTGCGAGAGAATCTCTGAGACTGGAGATATTCGATCATGCCAAGCCCACTGGTATGACCAAAGTCAGCAACACTAGTCAACACCTGCAACAGGGGTCAAAGAAACCCTGAGTACCAAAAGTACTCCGCAAGACTTACCCGACTGAAAAAAAAGAGAAGACTCAGGAATGCTGGTTGATAGGAATCAAGGTAAGGCTTTAGCAATATCAAAAGACACCATTTTGCGAAAAGAGACTAAGCCAATCCTTACTTTAACAACCACTTGTCAAACACTTGCCGGATTCAAAACCTTTCATTCTCACACTTTCATTCTTACTACGATGCTGGGACTCGGATCAAGTCTCCCATATCGTGGAGCACCGACGATTCGAATCGCTTTATATACCCAGCTGGGGCTTCCTAGCCACACGATGTATGCAGGACCAAACATCTCACATACATCAACTCACGCTTGCATTTTTCCAGACCAGAACGGGTCCTAGCCATGAGAGCACAGTACACCATTTCCCTACGCCGTCAGTCTGACCGTCGACGGTGCGCTCGTAGTGTGGGTGCATGCTACGTCCCGTCCCGGTGTCCGTTCTCGTATGGATCATACAAGGGAGCTTACCGCCATTAGCATGCGACTAGTACTATCCAATAATCTCATGATCCCAGGGCCAAACAACGGACGGTCCTTAACCGACACAATTGGACGACACTACACCAGGGCACTAGCCCTTCCTGATGCAAGTCACTCCACCGACGTCTCGATTTACTCATCATCATGTTCTTATTGTATATCCTTGACCCCGTCGGAACAAGAATAAACAACAAGCAACATCAGGTTTTCGTAACTTCCCTTCAGAGGGTATTGTTATCACACTTTTGAAAACAATTTATTAAAACCCTACACTAGTAGCACGGCTAAGCGTATACTAAGCATTTCGAAATCAAAACAGGTATCCAGGGTAATATATCAAGGTACGGTAAATGCATCAAAGTAGGATATCACACAACTCTTAACACCTAATGCATCATATCATCAACATAAAATTATAAAAGACTTTCAAAACTCAAGGAAGAGTTGAATGCATCCGGGGCTTGCCTGCGTTGCAGAGAAGGTTAGTTGTTATTCTTTGACATCAACATCTTCGTGGATTCACCTTGCCAGGGTTGGATGATCTGGACTTTCTCCGAAGCTTGATCATCATGATCCTTCGCTCTCACGTGGACTATACGTACATGAAATGATGCATGCTTAAGCATGATGAAATACATGCCATGATGCATGATGCAGGGCGACATGAATGAAACAACTTAATTCATTATTATCTTGAGTACAACTTTCCTTCATGGTATAGTTATGCTAAGAGATCATCATTAACATCGACTACGATTAATCAACAGTACGCAATCAACGTAATTGAATTGCCGAAGGTCATTAGGGTTAATGACCTAGGGTCATCACTCAATCCCAAACTCAACCAACTCTAGAGTGATTAAGGTTAGTTACTAATTTATTAACCATTTTTACAGTTGTTGAAAGCCGCTAATTAAACTTATTAATTATTTAACTACTAAAACACATGTGATGACAACCACTAGTAATACTACACAATCAAGCCATGGACCATGAGGGTGGCAATGGCACATGGAATTCAATCAACATCAAAAGCAATCAACATTACATTCATCCATCTCTTTTTATTAATTATTTTATTATCAACATAAAGCTAGTACCACTATTACTCAAAGCATGAAATTGCCATGGATTAGTGGGGTGTACTTGATCCAAGGTCTTTAATCAAAACCACAATTCACTCAACAAGTTAATTAGAAAACTAATTCATAATTGGTTATTTTATTAATCATTTTTATGGTCATTAAACAAGGTGGAAATTAGTTAGTAAAATAAATTTCTTAAAAACAGTGCCAAAATTTTAGTGAAGGTCACTTTTCACATGAAAAGCTTAACCCTAAAGTTTCATGATTTTTGGATTAATATTTTGCTCTACAAAAATCAAACATCATTCTTTTATTAAATAAAGCATGCAATTATTGAGCATAACAAAAGTGATTAACATGGCAAACATATATTTTTCCATGAAACTACATACCACAAGGATCACAGATATATTTTTATCATATTTTTATCTGCCAAAAGTATTTAATTATGAAAATAACAAAAACAGGAATATGAAAATCATTTTAGGAAAAGGAAAAAGGAAAAGCTTTTCACCTCGGCTGCTCACTTGGCCCGGCCCAACTCGAACCAACGGCGGCCTGGCCCGGCTTGCTACCTCTCCCTCTCTCTCTGTCACTGTCAAGCCGGCCCCAGCGGTCAGTCTCTCCCTCTCCCTCCTTCTCTCACTGGCAGACGGGCCCGGCTTCACCCCTTCTCCTTCCTCCGTTCAAACACAGAGAGGCGGCGACCGCCGACCGGCTATCTCACCGACGGCGAGGCCAGCGGCGGCGCAAACTGCACCTACTTCTTCCCCTCTCCACGGCGAACGCGACAAGCACCGACACGATCTCGATTGATGACCGGAATGTAAGAATCGACGACAACGGCGGCTCGGTCTTCCCATGCGCACCTCCGGTGAGGTCGCTGGCGTCGAAGAAGAATCACCACCGTGACCCTCCACGACTTCGCAAACCTCCCGGGAACGGGCGGCCGGATTGAGGCACGGAGGAGACGCGACTACGGCCATGGCGGTGGCTATGGCGGAGCGGCGGCTCTGGGTGCAATGGCGCGGTGGCGAAAAGGCATGGTCGGCCGCGATCGACCGCGGTGAGGGTCGGTGAAGCACCGGGAAGCTCACCCGAGTTTGATTGCGAGATTGATTGGATCGGAGGTGGCGCACAGAGACACAGCCGGGGCGGAGGCGAGCTCGTCGGCGTTCCGCGGCGGCGCGACGTGTTCCGATGTGATAGAGGCGGTAGAGACCGAGCAAGCGAGCCAACAAGCATCAACGGAGCTAGGAGAAGCGGGTGACGGGGTTGGTTGGGTCGGATTTGTAACCAGAGAAGGCTGGCCGCAGACGAGTTGAAGCTCGGTGGCGGAGCACCAGAGCGCTCACCGATGGTGAGGTCGTGTTCCCGCGCGTCCCGCGCGGTAGCGAGCTCGAGAGCGAGCCGATGGTGACCACAAGCGCAGCGCGAAGTTATAGCTCTACTCGGCTTAGCCGGAGGTTCTCTGGATAGGGCTGGCGTGGTGAAGGTGCCCATAGCGGCGCTGTGTTGCCGGCGGAGAAGAAGAAAAGGAGTGCGAGCGGCTCCGGCTAAAATTTGGATGTGCTGGCTAGCTCTGGAGGAGCGCCAGGAGATGGTGAAGTGGTGGGAGTGATGGCAAGGATGGCGACACCTTGAACTGTGCCAATTTGGCCGGCGACCAAAGACGACGGCGGCGGCACAGAGAAGAAGAGGAAGAATTGGCGGTCGACAACGGTTTTTAAAGGGAGAAGACATGTCAACGAGTTGGCCAGAGACCTCGCGAAGCTATCCAGGTGGTTGGCGTCGCGGTTTTGACGGCGAGGACACGAGAAGGCCACGGCGGCCGGTGACCGGCGGCATGGGCAGAGAGGAGAAAGCTGATTTCTCCCCTCTAGTTACTGTAGCACAGACACCTCACCCTTTCCTTTTTCCAAAATTACTCTAAAAAAAAAAAAATGAACTGCACTGGAAAAACTCCAAAAATAGAAGTTGCTCAAATTTTCATGCTCTACAACTTTGGTTAAAGAAGTTCAGTCAAATTCCAAATATTTTTGAAACTACAGTTCGAAATTGAAAAGGGGTTTAAATCCAAACTTTTAGGATTTAAAAATTACTTTCAAATTTTGAATAAAAGATGAAAATCTCCAAAAATAAAAAGTTGTTTCATTTTTCAAGATCTACAACTTTTGTTTAGAGAGTTTTTCATGAAACTAAATAAATTTTGAATTTGAGTTTAAAAATCAAGAATGGGACAATTACCAATTTAAAGAACTTTTGAAATAAATTCAATTTTTATTTAAAAACTTAAAAAACTTTATTTACCAAACTTGTAGAGCTCAAAGAGATGCACAATCAGTATTTTAGAAATTTTCCCAAATTTTAAATATTTTGAGATGAAATTGAGAAAGGGGTAAAAAGACCTTTGAATTCCGGGGTTTTGAAAAAGGAAAAGCAAATTCAATCTTTGGGCAATTAATTAATAGTGTTGTGGTACTTTTCAAACCCAACCAATAATACACACTTTCAAAGTACAAAGTTTATACTTTGAAATAGTGCCATTGGTTAACAACTTTTATTTAGAAAATTAATTATGGTTAGCTCCTCAAAAGTGAACTTGAAATTCAAATCCAATACCTAACCCGCTAGGGTTAGGGTTTTGGGATTCGGATTCCAAATTAAATTTTGATTCTTGCTTTTGTATCATTTGACTTATAAAATATGGTTAGGGTGTGAGTCAAGGTTAGCCAAGCACTTGCAAACATCAAGATTAGTTTTAGTTGATTGCTTTTATAATCAAGATGCTAGTGAAATTTAAATGGGATACACATACACATATGATATAAAAGAGCGCAACCAAACCCTAGAATTGTAAACTCATTTTAGTCATTCGCATTAGGGTTCTTTAATGATGAATGCTCATGCAATGATGATGATGACATGGTGGGTTTATGGTGGGTTCAGGTTAACGTAACACCGGGGTGTTACAAAAGCACCGCCCCCAGTGCCTACGGACCCCTGCCGTCGCTTCCGGCGTCGGCTTCGAGAGGCACCAGTAGCTGCCAGGCCCCGGCCGTGGCCGCTAGCCACAGCAGCAGCCAAGGCCAAGAGAGGGGGCAGGCGAAGAGGAAGAAGCAGCCTGCCACCGCCCTAGCCCCACCGGCCAACGCTGCCATGAAAGCCGCCGGCCAGGGAAGGCCGGATCCAGTAGCCAAAGGCCCGGATCCGGCCACCCGGGCACCGGATCGGACCACTTGGGCACTGGATCGGCAACCCCGGCCGACGCCACCACCGTTGACAAGAGCTAAAGGAGGGAACTCGTGGAGAAGAGAGATCCCGTCGCCGTTCCTGCGCCCGGCAAAAGGGCACCAGCCGGCACCGCCGCAACCGCGGCAACCCATCCCGTCGAGCTCCACGCCGCTCACACGAGGGATGGACTGCCAGCCTGTCACCACGTGCGCCACCACTCGAGGGAGAGAAAGCCTCGCCGCCGCCATCCTAGCTGGCCCGGCGGCCGGCTTCGGGGCGGCCTTGGCCGAAAAGGGGGAAGAGGAGGAGGCGGCTAGGGTTTGGCTTTGGCCGCCCGAAGTCGCCAGCGTCACGCGGGGGGCGTGGAAAAGCTACAGTAATCATAATATATTCATATTGCATTGCACATGAGAGCCACTAAGGACAAACAACAAAGAAAAACTAAATATTTGACTGATTTTTCGATCTGACAAATACAATTCTTTTTCCAAACAAAACAGATAAATGACGTGAGCAAAAAAGAGAGAAGAGACATCTATAAAACCAAAATCCGATAAAATGATGATCATAATGGATCAAGATCTAAAACCCAATAAGAGAACAATCTTGAAGGACAAGAATTAGAAAGACAAATAACTGAAACGAACAAGAACAACACCTAGTAGCTCGTAAAAACAGAAGGCACAGATGCGGGCAAAAGAAAAGAGAAAACCAACTCAAAGATGAAAAACTGATGAAGATACAGATCAAGAGGACAATACACCTTAAAATTAGGTACTACTTACCCCCTAATTCATCACTCTCTGCTTCTCCAATCTGGACTTGCAATCTGCATATCACGTAATTAACCATGGCTACAAAAAGCAATGCAGATTCATGAGTCAATAGATTTCGGGCTTCTCATGTACAAGGCAAACCTGTTATTTCAGGATCAAGTAGAAACTCAGCCAGTCTGGTCTAGTGTATCATGTGTTCCGCCAACAATGTTTTGGCTACCAATCACTGACATCCAAGGGCAAGGAAATAATGAGTCACGATGCTAGCCATCAATAACATCATGTGTGCATTGAAAACGAGATAATACTTGTATAGACAATCATAATCATCTAGTTGATGATATACTAGGTAAAAGACTAGTAATCATCATCAATTTCATAATGAAAACAGCAATCCATGTATGTCCTGTAGTGTCAACCAACCTCCACTGAAATGTCCTCAGTCAAGCTTCTCAGGGTGCAACACATCGGGGTTGATTTAAACCCACTTGACTTCGGACGCACGAGAGCAATCGAAGCATTGCTGGTTCTCTCGCGTGCTGACGCGCGGCATTGGATATTTTGCAAAAAGAACCCCCACGTTTATGGAACCAACCCGCAGTCCAATTGATACAGTGCGAATAGGAAATGCGTTCTAATATTTTACGCTTAGATCCTTAAGTTGTTTTATTTTTACGTAGATAAGAGAAAATTCTGAAATCAAGTTGGTGTTTCAAAACCCCCCTTGCAAATTTTTCAGAAACCCCCTCCCACCCCGTAGCCTGTGCCGACCCCTGCAGCATCTCTCATTCTCTCCTTTCTCTCCTCTCCACGCCGCCACCACCACGCAACTCCGCCCTACCACCACGACGCCATGATCGACGGTGGAGGAAGCGCTGGCCTCTTCCTTCCCTTTCCTCCCCGCGTCGCCTCCGTGCCAGCAGAACCACCGTCATCGCTCGAGCATAGGAAGCAGTGCGGCCTCTGCGATGGGAGGGAGCAGTGGAGCAGGCTGAGGCGAGCGAGATCTGCCGGTACACAGATCTGCGATTCGAGGGAGAAGCCGGACGTGCCGTTGTTCCATCTCCCCAGCGACCTTCATTCTGCTGGTATGCGGCTAGCCTCCATAGTCCTGATCTAATCTACGGTGCGTCGCCTTGGGGTAGCTCGGATGCGGTGCTTGACCCTTGCGCCCCCGTCTTCTCCGTTCTCTGCTCCTTCTCCTCCTTCCCCATTGGCTGCACACAAGCTGAGATATGGGACTCCAAATTAGTTCCATCTCGGATGAAGCTAAGAGTACAGTAGAGAAGAGGACCACACGAGAACGAGACACGAGCAACCAATTTTTGCCTCAGATTTGAGATGCTGGTTGCCTCAGTGGTTGTCAGGTTGAGGGCGGCCTCAAGGTTGCTGCTAGGAAGAGGATTTTGCAGCAAAACTCCACGATTTTTTGCGCTAATAGGATGGTCGGGTCATTTTGATTCCATCCAGCAGTCTGCACCCAAATAAAGGTTTGCATCTTTGTATTACTTTGAAATTTTCTCTATCAGATTAATGGCTTATAATATAGCTCTACTCCAGATTATTTTGAAACCCAGTAGTCATATTGGATATCATGAATTGCTTAGTTGATTTTATTATGCTATTATGCCTGCAACACATATGGTCTCAAGGCCACTGTGGAATGATGGTGCAACTCAGCGCTTGACTGAACAATGAATTCATATCTTTTTACAAAGGGATAAATTCATATGTACACAACCCGTTAATAAGAGAGTAGTCCTATCTAACCATTTTCATTTTTTGGGACTGTTGAGAACTCTAGCTTGATCTTACACATGAAAAATAGTATTGTATAATTCTTTTAAGGACATAAAAAATAGTATATTCATCATTCTGTAATTGAATTGTGGAGCTCATCCTGGAATTCACGTAGAAATGATCAAGACAATTATTTACTTTGACAATATTTGTAGATTTCAAACTCATGGTAATACTTAAATATTTTGCCACCATTTTTATCTCTTTTTTTGTGAATATATTTTTTTCTCTTTTGTGAGCATCTTTAAATTGCTGGTTAGAATCACCTTCAGTTGTGAGTTGAGTTTATTATGTCCTATTTTCTTTGTTTGCAATTATTTTTGCGGCCTTTCATGACATGTTGCTAGGATGTGTGCAGGGCTGTTTTGTCGAAATCATGCAAAGGTATATGAAATGCTGCAAGTTGGCTCTGCTTTGTATCAGCCAGGAGTGCAACCAGTTGAGTATAGACTTAAGCAAACTTTTCCTGTCTAACTACGTGACTTTGGTAGTTTTGTATTGTGGAAGTGTAATGTTTACTAGCAGCCGACTGTTTATGTGTGTCTGCTTGACGTGTGGCATTCATTGTCTAGGTGACATGCCACTATGATGATCAGCTCTTTTAGCAAAAAAAAAAACATCATGGCTGTAAAATGAGTATTTTGTTGACCTTTTGTCTGTAGCATCATGAACCTATTCTAATGGTCTCTATGCACACATCGATTGGCATTCTAAGCTATCAGTTGAGCTGTGGATTGAACCATAAAAGCTTTATATATGGTTTTATTACATATAATGAATAGTAGTATAGGGTATGGGTAAATAGAACTATAGGGGCTGCAGTAACCATACAAACAGTAATAAATGCAGTTGCTTCATAATTTGTGCTGTGAATCTATTGGTGGATATTGAGATTGCCTAATATATATTTCGTATCTGTCAAGCATAAACTGGGTTTAGTTCTTTAAACCATTGTAGGGCGCCCAAAGGGCGCCTGATGTCCTAGTCAGGGTTGGTTTAAACTCACTGGACTTTGCACGCAGGAGAGAATTCAGAGCATCGGTGGCTTCTTCGCGCGGCGACACGCGTCTTCGTTCGTTTTGCATAAAGACCCTTTTGATAATCAACCCGCAGTCCAACAATCAAAGCCTACAGCAGCCCTCCGACCCAATCTGTTTCGCGGTCTCTCTCTCTCTCCCTCCTTACCGCCGCCGCCGGCTGCATGCCCTCTCCTCCCCCCGCCGCCTCCATGCCTCTCCCGACCTTGCCCTCTCCTCCTCGCGTCGTCTCCATGCTGGCATGAGCAGAGCTCCTTCGCGTGACAATTCGACGAGGGGCCGGGGGAACCATGGAGAAGGAGGCATCCATGGATACTGCGTGCTGAGGACTGGAGGAGGGTTCCCACTCCTGAAGACCCTTGCGCACCATCCGGATCTAGGCGCCCACAGAACAAATTTGTCCTCGACAACCGTTGATCTGAAGCCCATGGCGCGCGCGGCGAGCTCCAGCGAGCAGGTGAGTGGGGGACTGGGCTTGAGCTCCTGGACTCTATTTGCTTCTAGATCTATATCACGTTGGGACAGTGGGATCTGTGGCAGCTACATTTTACCTCTCTGCTGAGTTGTGATTGCTAATATTTTTTGTTACTTTGATAGGCAGGAAAGGAAGATATCTTTGCAGCGTACATTGGTGGCATTGGCGAGCAAAGAAGTGGCGCGGCGGCAGCGCCCGGTGGTGGCCACCGAGAAAAGGTATGACCAACAACTCCTTTACCCTTCTTCTTTCGTCGTTATTACCATTATTATTTGTACCTCGTCTCTTGGATCCATCCACTATGTGTGAGCTTCTCGCTCTCAGGTCGGATACATGAGCTCCTTGTTGGAGTACATAGCAAGGGGACCTTGGGAGCTGTAGTTCTGTGATTTTATTGCTGAAATAAGTTTCATCCACCTTGTTTGCATTTAGTTTTGTTATGTCCTGTGGTGCTAGATGCCTTCCGTTCTAGATTGAGGAAACTGACGAAGCAAGGGGGGAAATCTCTAATGCTAACACGAGGGGATCAAGTTCTCTGATTATAAACTATAATTCGGAACTCAACAATGAAGTGACAACAAATTTGAAACTGATTGAGTAACAAGGTTTTTTAACTTGGGGCAATTAAGATGCCTAATAATCTCTACAATCTGATTCAGGTTTTTAGTCTTCAAGATCCTATTTATTAACCTCTATAAATAAGATCATGCTTATAGAAGGGATTGGAATTTTGTATATCTACTTATTTGTTGTCTTTCTTTCTTCAATTATACGGCAATCATCTGGTGTTTAGCTTTCCAAATATAATGATCATTTTGTTGGATTTAATCATTTCACTCAACCATATCTTATGTTTTTTGTGAGGATATTTTCTAAGACCTGCCTCTTACAGGTATTGACAATTTTTGCTTTAACATTAGTGGAGTGAGATCAGTGCAAAGCTATGGAGCACTATCAATTCTTTGTATGTCAGCAAAGTCATCTCCCAGCATTCTGCAAAGAAGTTTCTCAATTTTGTATGCAGTGTTTTAGAAACTGAGGATTTGTCAAATGGAGATGAAACTCAGAATGATGACTTTCTGTCAGCACTGTCACGTTCAAAGATGGGGGACATTCGTTTTCGTTATTTAGCCATATAGCACTAAATCATTTGGCATACATTGAGACTTTCGTTGGTAAAATTCAGAGATAGAAACAGTAGAACGAAAAATCTCAACCCACCACTGAGGATCTTTTGTCTGACTGTCTAAAAGATCGGAGGTAATTCTTGCTTTAGTCCTTTCTCAACTTGTCCTTTTTGCTTGTCAATGTTTAATTTCACAGGTTATGCTTTATTATGTAACAGGCACGAGGCATAAAATATTGGACTAGGACTTGCAACCATAGATATTGTAATCAGGTCTCTTACTGAGAGCAGAAAAGGGAAATTGTTTGTTGCCTTCTGAAAAGAATCTTATATGACATTGTTGGCCATTTCTATCAAAAGTCTACTGGAATCTTAAATTGCTGCAAAGGTTTATAGTGTACTGGACTTCCTCTATTTCATTTAAACATTTTTCGTTACTATCTGCAGTTCTGCACTTATTAATTTCTTCTCTTTTTAATGTAGTTCCCAAAGTTGTAGTGTGAGAAGCATTGCTTTAGTGCTTTTTATACTGATTCTAAGCAATGGTCCCATATTTCCACTAATGTGGCTACCTCAGTTCAGCATATGGTTGCTGTGCGACACAAAGATTCTTCTCTTTCTGAATGTTTTCAGGTAACAACGCATTCCTAGACTAATATTGGTGGATTGCAAATTGTATGAATTGGAATTTACTAATAATCTTAAGCATAATAGGTACACTCATTATTCATAGGTTGATGACCCCCTTTAGTGGAACAATGCTTTCCTCACGTAGATGTGTAGCCCAAGAAACGATTGGGACCTGATTTTAGCAAATGTGATGCTTTGTAATTAATCTTGACAGGCTTGCAAACAACAATATTGAATTATATTTGTGTTTCTGTGATCCTGAGATGATATAAACTTTATTTGGTCTATTCACTAATTGTTTTTTACCTTGAACTATGATTTATCCCTCCCCTGGTGTTGAACATGAGGGTAGGCTAATAGCTAGAGGTGTATACTAATAAATAAATGCCTTACAATTGCGGCTGCTGGCTGGTTGTTTGTTTATGTGAGTGACTTTTGCTTAATGTTTGACATCTGGCTTCAAAAAATTGCCACCCTAATAACCGACTAATGCTTTTGGAAGACCTATCGGGCACAGACTGTTTAATTTCCTACTTCTATATTTAGTATAGTGAACTTTTTTTAATTGCACATCTGATCACTACAATCTACTGGTTAAAGTGTTTAGTAATTATAAACTCATGTTCAGTCATTATGACTTATAATCTTAAAATAGAATACTTTGGGTATATCATGCATTAAGTTCTCACTATGCACATTGGGACCATGAATCTACCTAGGATTAACGTGCTTTAGATGAATGGGTATTGCAGTCTACCTAAGATTAACATGCTTTAGATGAATGGTTTATTGCGTGGTTTCCATCTGATTTTGTACCAGTTTCCATCTGATTTTGTACCATGCTCTTTATCATGTTTGGTAAGAATGTATGTCTAATGCCCCTTTTTTCCATTTACAGAGATTTTGTGTCTACGGGTACCTACGAGCTGTATATGTGTTCCTATTCAAGTGCTTATCTCACTGCAAAAGGGACTGTCACTGTGATGACCAACACTATGTCCTTTGAAAAACTCGTGGTTGTAAACTATGTAGTTTACTGTTATTTTGTCTCTAGGTTCGCGAACCTACCATAACCATGCGATATTTGGATAGACATTCGAATGATTTCTGATTGTAAACTGTAATGAATGGCTATGTAATGTACGACTGAGTGAAACCACAAGTGAAATATGGAAGATGAGGTAGCTTCATAATTTGTAATATGCATCTGTTGGTATGATATGCTTCATAATAGATGCTAATATCATGGTGATGTGACCAATGTTTGTGGTTAGATCATAACCTTATCATTTGATTATAATTATAATGCTGTGTCTAAGATGTATGGATCATAGCTTTTGGTCTTCAAGTCATTGTAGGGTGCCCGAAGGGCGCCTGATGTTCTAGTGTCCTGAACTAGCAGATGTCTTCGAATGTCTATGGTGTAGTTGGAGAGAAACTGCATCACAGTGAAAGGAGGCAAGCTGACACACCAAAACCGTATCACTGTCCATGGTTCTCGAGGTCAACTCTGGTTCATGTTCCTCTTATTCTCAATAACAAGTTTATCGATGTGCAGCACAGGACTAACCAAACCAAGCCACAGTTATACAAGATAGAGACCTAAACTACTGCTGCATGAATATACTGAAACTCAGTACCTGAATACCTGAATCATGATGGGTTTCAATTACTAAAACTGAAACTAGGACAACTTGGTCCTTTTTTAGCCATCAGATTCAGAAATACATTAGAAACTCTGAAAAGTTAGTGACTCCAAAATAAAACATATAATAAACTAAAAACTAATAATAAATTTAACTATGTCATGAGTATGCTGTCTACACTACAAAAGAAGAAAATACAAAACTCAAATATAAAAAAAAATAGGGAAGCCAGTCGTGGCACCCAAGAGAGCCTTGCAGCCATGGCCTTGCCACGCTAGGCAAAACAAAAAAAATGGACAGAATCTGAACTAGCGTGTGCAAAAAAAAAATCTCAAATAAGCAGTGTATCATTGTATTAGTAGTAGAAAGGAGTCATACATAGACCCAAACACACATACCCACACCTTCCCTATTTTCTAGCATGCGCAAAATCAAAGCAAGCCGGAGAGATTAGCATTGGGCCAGGGGGAGGATGGGGAGGGGGGCGGGGTCTTGTAAGGCACTGTCTGCTTATATGGTGATCGAGTCATTTGGTCCAAATACAATTCATTAGCGGTGTGGTTTTATTGCTATTCGACTTATATGGTGGCAGATATGTGCACATACATAATGAAACTGAAAGTGAAAGTAGTGAAGCTCCTAATAATTCCATACTCAAACAGAAAGTATAAGACACAAGACAAATGACAAATGAAATAAACACTACTAAACTATATTCTCAAGATAATTAATAACTGAACAATAACTTAACTAAACCTAAAAATAAAGTCTACATAATCTGAAACCTAAACTCTAACTGAAGATAACAATAAACCTAAACTCTAACTGAAGATAACGGTATTGAATCTGAAACTAAAAACTAGTAAGTCTGGAACCCAAACTAACACACTAAGGAGATACTGAAACACCTACAGACCACCTTTCAGAACCAAATCCCAAACGGAACTAAAACACCTACATGCCACCTTCATAACCATGGGAACGAAACACACAAAACTAAATCTTTCCCTTTCAACCTAACAAATAGCATCTACTCTAACCCCAGGTTGCTTTCCTTGAACGCAGACACCTCACCAAAAAAGAAAAAAAAAATACAACACTGAAACATTCACCACATTTCACTCCACCAAAACAGAAAAATGATGGCACAAAACCAAATACCAGAGAGAAACCCCAAATCATCAAAGAACAAACTCTACTCTCAAGTATAGAATGAAACCCCCAATCGACTGTACACATATAAAAGCCGCTTAGCACAGATTCAAGGAGATACCGGGGATTGTACACATATTACTGCCCGGCAAAGAAAAAAAGCAACGGAAAAATTCAGACATGTGGGGACACCACCTCAACTCCTCAAGCGAGCAGCTTCGGAAATGGACTGAACGAAAAAAGCCCAATACAAGAAGCAGCTCCGCCTGATATTTTTTTGAGTTGATCAAGTACGTGTAGCTGCATCCAGTAACTGGGCTGAATGAGGAGCCAACCTACAACGAGAAGCCAGCCCACAGAAACAAACACCACGGACTGAAAAAAACGACTGATGAACAGGAGAATCAGTCGACTGATGGTTAGAAATCTCGTTCGATTTAACCTTGAATGAAGCCAGAGATTGCACGGCATGCTCTCACTCGCGAGCCGTCTCCATTCCGGAGCTCCGGAGGTACGGAATGGATCTGGGCCACGAAGAGTAGGGGAGAAACCAGACCAGGCCCGTTTTCATTCCAAGTCGGACCAAAGCGAACGGGCCAAAACATTGACATCCGGTTTCGAACCAGGCCGCAGCAATCCACCCAGATTGGGCCCAGGAACGAGCCAATCCGGCCAAAACGAACTAGGCCTAAGAGAGAGATTTCGAGAACCCTAGCCACCCAACTCCCCCGATCGGTTCCCCTCCCTCCCCTCCTCCCTCCCCTTGGATAAAGCCGCCGCCGTGCCCGACGCGTCCTCCGTCCGCGCGCCCAGCATCAGCTCCTTCATCTCCCGGACGAAGGCTCCCATCCTCTGCTCCTCTGCCGTTCTCCCTCGCCGCCTGATCCATCCCCAACAGGGCAGCACAGCTCCTACGACAACCGCACTACCGTGAGTCCGCGCCCCGACCGCCAGCACGCGCTCGCATTCCGTCCCCGCTGACGGTGAGGTGCTCGATTGCCCAAACCTATCTCCCCCTTTCCCTTCTACCTTTTCCCAGGAAGATAGATCTACCCACTTTATTTGTTGTCGGTGAAGCCCTAGATTGAAGGGAGGTTCCCTTCCCTGGCTGATTCCATTGTATCTTGTTTTTTGGGTGCAGGAAGATGAGTTTCCGGAGGTTTGTGAACCTTGTGGCGAGCGATTGCGCCAAAAACAACTACACGCTGCGCCGCATCGACATGTCGCGGTTTTTCCTCCCCACTGAGGATGGGAGTGGGAGGTCACTGCTTGGCCTGGATCCGCCACCAGTGGAGGAGAATTGTCGCCTGCCTGAAGCCACCATGGAATTCTACCCTCCCCAGCGCACCGACTCCCATGGTGAGATGCACTTCATGCTCCTGAAGAACAAGGTGGTGGCCACGAACGAGAAGGGCCATGCCTTGATGTACGATCCCGACATTCCCGCGTTTCATCACCTGCCCTGCTTCGCGAAGTACAAAGGTTCTCCCATCTCCATTGCCGTCGGCAACAACCTCTACCTCCTCGACAGTAAGACCTTCAATGGCGACACCTGCCGGAGCTTTGAGGCACTTGTCTACAACCCACTAATCCCGCAAGAGCACGGGTGGGAGTGGCACTCTCTCCCGCCAATGCCGCCGCCCCCTTTCATCAGGAACGGTGACAAAGACTCAACCTGCATCAGATCCTTGGCAGCGGTCCAAGGTGGCACCCATATTTGGGCATCTGCCACGGGTGATGGTGCTGACAATGGCTGCACCTACTCATTCGACACGAAGAGGCTCATGTGGAGCAAGCCTGTGGATTGGTCGCTGCCATTCTGTGGCGTTGCGGAGTATGTTGGGCTCCACAATCTCTGGTTTGGTATCTCGTCTAGTGACCATGGCAGCGTCTTTTGCGCGTCAAACCTCATGCCAGGATCCTTCTCGCTGGAGAATTGTCGTCCACCGGTGCTGCATGAAGTTTTCGATGACATGGTAGGTTCCCCAAAGGAGTGGCGTCTGCAAATGTCCCATGCCGTGCACCTTGGTTCTGGAAAGTTCTGTATTGCTAGGTTCTTCGACCGAATTAGGTCACACATCCACCATATTGAACTCTGGGACTACTGTGTTGTGTTTGCTGGTGTGGAGGTGCTCAAGTGCGATGGGAAGCTTCACATGGTGAAGCATAGGTCGGAACGTTACATGCTCCAGGATGAAGAAGAACACTGTGTGCTTTAGATTCATGCAACTAGTTTAGTTGGTATCATGGTACTAGATACAACTGGATTTGGTGATGGTCTGCTAGAATAAATGTAGTTATCATTATCTAGTTTTGGTTTGGTCATGGTAGTATCAGACACTTCTGGTGAGTGTTAAAAAGTATGCCTTGTCACTGCTAAGTTATCTTTATCGGACTGTTTTGTAACTAATGGCATGTTACCTGACCACATTCAGTGGAAAAAAATCTAGTTCATAGGACCATGACCTCACATGTATCTCCCTGAACAAGTGGTTTGGTGCTGCTACAGCTGCTCTCCATGCCATCAGTAGCTATCACCACCAACATAATTGTGATTTTACTGATGAGTGATGACAATTCTGTTGAGTGCTGGTTAAATCCACATGATCAAATACGAACCAGATTTTCATGGAGTATGTCTCATCGATGGATCTTAACACAATGGAGTAGTGAATTTGGTGTGTAGCCATGCATCTTGTACACACTTTGATTCTTCTATTTGGAGCTGATTTGTTTTAACAGTTGTTTGATTCTAAAATTTCCTTGATGGTTTAACAAACTAATGTTTCAAAATATATGCACGGAAAATGACAACGATACTATACTCTCTCGGCAATAATTCATGGAAGTACATCCATACTGTTTGATCATAAAGAACATCACAGGTAATGAGATAGACACGAGTTATTTTGGGGCATGGCAGTGTAGGCATGTTTGATCATAAAGAACATCACAGGTAACGAGATACACACGAGTTATTTTGGGGGCATGGCAGTGTAGGCAGCAACGTATGGCGACTTTCCATATAGATGTTTCACGCACATGCAGCCAGCTCAAAAAGTTTAAGCAGTGACTGACAAAACTGATCTTTGCTGCCAAGGGTAGCCCATCCACTGAAACTGACAATGTGCAGCGAGAACAGGTAGTGGAAGAGAATAGGTGGTGGAATATTTCCTTCGTCTCAAAATAGATGACGTTCTTGTTTATCGAAAAACGGATACCAACAATTTTTATAAATAATAAATATCATCGATTAGTATCATAATTAGTACTATTGGAAAGATCTTTAGATCTAGTGTTTTAACAAATTTATTTAGAGATATAAATATTATACGTATTTTCTGTAAATTAAGTCAAACTTGTGGCACGAACACCCAAAACGTCATCTATTTTGGGACGGAGGGAGTAGACCATTGCTAGCTACCTCCATAAAAACAGGTGAACTGTAAGGTGAAATGTAGGAGAATAGGCTCGTACAAATAAGATAAAGAGACTCAGTGGTGAAAATATTTATAGCTACTATCAAAGCACTATACTCCCTCCATCCTAAAATAAATATTGTTTTCAATTTTCGTACCGCAAGTTTAACTCAAATTATAGAAAATGTGTATAATATTTATATTTTAGAATAATTTTGTTAAAAAACTAGATTCAAAGATCTTTCCGATGATACTAATTATAATACTATAATAGATAATATTTAACATTTATAAAAATTGTTGGCATTTGTTTTTTAGGAAGTGAAAGGGACTGTTATTTTAGGATGTAAGGAGTATGTAGTATGTGATGAGTGCATTTACTAGATGCATAACAGATATGTAGAGATAGTTGAGAACTTGAGATGACCAACATGTGCTTGTTTTTGTTGGAAACTTGGCATATGATGACTGATGAGCAACAAATATTCAATAATAATATTATTGTAAGTAAGAAGCAAAAAATTGTTTATATGAAATAAGAATCCATGAACCTATGCTACTCTGGACTGTCCAATAAGCACAGATTTTGTACAGATAATATCAAGGAAAATTTATGAAGTTGAGGTCTCCTTGCAGTGCATCGAAGGAAAATTTGTGAAGTTGAGGTCTCCTTGCAGTGCATCGAAGTGGATAGCAATATCACCTAGATGAAAGTGAAAATGAAAACAAAAGTGGAAGCAGGGAGGATCCACTGCACCGACATGATTTTGTCAAAATAATTACAACAGAAAATCAAACATAGACAACAAAAAATACGACAAACTGTAAGAAATATGTGTTGGTGAACCAATGAAACCTATCAATATTAGCATGCAAATTGAGAAGAAAACCTTGAAGGCTTGTGATTTAGGCACCGTCAGAATCACTATAAGCAGCCAAGTTGGGTAAATCACTTTGCTTAACAGCGTGTTGTGCTGCTGTTATTGGCCCAAATCATCATTATGTGTTTTATGAAATCATTGTATGCTCCATATGATGTACATAGCCTAATTACCAAGAAAATGCTGCATACGAATTCAAGGGTGTAGCAGGACCAATGCCCACATTTGATAACTAATGGAACAAAACCAAATGAACTCTTAGGGCTTGTTTGGATCCGATAAACTAATAACTAGTTCAACTAGTTGGGTTTTGTGGACTAGTGAACTAGTACTAGTTGAGCCTTGGATTATTCATTAGTTTACCCACTAGTTCACCTACTAGTTCACCTGTTTGGATCCTTATAAACCAATTGTTAATCAACTAGTTACTAGTCCATTAGATGGGTAGTCAGACAACTAATAAAACAAAGAGGAACAAAGTTTAGTTCAACTGAAAACTAATAACAATCGAGTAACCTGTCTCATGTGTGAGCACTAAAATTAGTTACTCCAGTCATAATCTCTAGGGCCCATGCAAATATGTACTCTATTAGTAAACTTAGATATCAACAGCCGGACTGCAGCTGCTGCTGCTCAGCTTTGGTGTGGCAGCTGCTGCTGCTGCTCCTGCAGCGGTTAGGGCAGGGGAAGGCGTGGGTGAATGAGGGAGGATAGAGGGGTAGGGGTAAGGGGAGAGCAATTGCTCTGTTTCTGCTTAAGATTGAAACAATTACATTGTCCCCTATATTTATAGTCCTTAGAGGACTTGGATCCCAAGCAAACTAGAGGAATCCTTATAGATTTGGACTCTCCTTTTCAATCTTATTTCCTAAATAAACTCTACTTCTATTTAGAATTTATTCTAATCTTATCCAAACCTCCCTCTAATCCCCTTCTATTTAGGACTCTTCCGTGGGTGGGATCGGTGGTGCGGTGGATGCCGCCTCGCGACCAGGGCGCGCACCCCTGGCGGCGTGGAAGACCAGGGTGCGGCCGGCCAGTCCTGGGCCTTGCTTGGCCTGGCTGGGTGGCCTATATTTAGGCCTGTGACACAGAGACACAAATTGGTACAACAATAATCAAACACTGGTTATCACAGTCTAATAAGCATTTTAGAACACTGAAGTGCAAGGCAAAGGACTTACCTTGTCCAAATAGTAATGTTCATTTATATGTGTCCTCCCTAGTGCTGTCCTATGCACAACATTACTTGTCCGACTTCAGTACAAACAGCTGATGTGCATATCTGCAATGGCAAAGGATGGACACAAACGGATGGACACAAACATTAATATTACTGTAGTTACCACCAACACATTCTTATTTGCAAATTTAGAAAGGGAATGAATCAAGCAAAAACCCATCAACCCCAAGGAACTACACAGAAGTTTTGTTGAAACAATATAAGCAGACACAGAACACATTAATTAGCAGATACAAACGGGTCTAAGGTATTTCTCAGCATGTAGTGCTAGTACAGCCTCTGTAATACATACTCTGAAGCACATGGAAATGCTGCTCTTTAGTGAACAAAGAGTAGCAACAGAAATATTTTACATACCGATTACCTATGTGCATTGTCTACTACCTAGCAAGTCATGTTCATGTTCTATACTAACTCATACAATACAAAGAATCAAAACATTTTAAATAAGCAGTCAAATTCCATTTTAACTGAGAAGCACAATCAAATTTTGAAGTAGTATATAGCTAAGGCAAGAGGGAAAAAAGGTGCATCAGATCCAAAATTTTTACTTTCATTTCCTTGAATCTCCACATCCTACCTCTATAGCCCATGGTTGTAGCTCAAGATCAATACTGATGGGGCATTCAAGTAGGAGTCTAAGGCTGGGGCATGGGGTTTCATCATCCGCAACCATGAGGGCTTTGTTGTCCTGGAGGGCGCTGGGAATCGTGGTCTGGTGCATGAAACTTTGCTCGCTGAGAGGATGGCATGTAAGCAGGCGCTTGAAGCAGCAGAGCACTTCGACATCTCCCAGGTAGTGATTGAAACTGATTCCAGCCAGCTGAAGGACGCGATCACCTCGTCGTCGAGAGACCTGTCCATTGGTGGGGTGTCTCTTTATGGATATTCGTAGCTTTCTTCAAGAGAGTTTCAACTGTATTAGCATTTGTAATGTTCTGAAATCTTGTAACTCGTCTACGCACAGCTCGCTAGTTTGGGTATGAATTGGGACCTGGGCCAGTCTTGTATTTGGACTGATCCCCTCCCGGAATTTGTAGCTAGTTTGGCTGCTCGTGACTTGGCTGAGCTTCTCTTAATACAAGGCCGTAGCGCCTGGTTAAGCATAAAATAAAAATAAAAAAAAAACAGCAGAGGTCACCTTTTCTGTTGTCGCACCATATGGGTGCCAAAAAATTCAAATCAGAATAGAGAAATTAACTGCAAATCAAACAAAACAAAGCATTTAATTTATAATGAAGCTTAGCCATTTTTCAGAGGCAAAGGATCATATTTATGCTGAGAGCAACTAAGATAGCAAAGATATTGATGCAATAGCTAAAGATGTCAATGTTTACCTGGGTAGAGTAATATGTCATGAATATCAAAGGTTGGTTCTCTCTTGGTAAAATAATAAGCTGATGTCTTCAAAGCAGCCATATTCATGAAAGTTTGTTTCATTCATGTGATCTTTTTATTGACCTGCTGTGCTGGATAAGCTGATTGCGCCAGTTTCACATTGGGGATGCTGATGATGAGGTATCCTTTTCGTACTGAAAAAGAAAGCAACTGTCACATATTTGTTTGTTTCATAGGTGGAAGCTGTGTGATAGGACTAAACAGGCTCATAGCACATCCCCGAAATGCAACATGCATTTAATTTTTCTGACTGACTAAACGGGTATACTAAGAACAACTAATATTATTGTTCGAGAAAAGCTACTGACCTTGACTTGAATGGTTGAAGCACTATTGTATTATAAACCAAAAGTGGCAAACAGGTATTGGTGCATATGAAAACAGAGGCCCAACTTTCATCAACACAAAAGAAAAGGGATAAAGGAGATCTAACCAGAAAGGAGTTGGAATATTAGTAAGCAACAGACCTGGTGGTAATCATAATGTTCGGTCCTTTAAGCTGTACTCTTTAAGTTCATTCTATGTGCAGTTTTATTACTCAATCATTTCTACAAATAGGTCATGCACTAATCAGCCTAGAACATGAAGCCAATTAGGCATGCAGGAAACAAAGAAGCATAGTTAACTGATATAGGTTGGCCCAACTAAAATTATCTATATATAAACAAAGCTTTAGTTCTGAATTGCCTGCAGTTAACTGCTATAGCTGTCCTGAGAAACTTTGCAGGAAAATGTTGCATCTATTAATCTTGGTAGCAAGAAACATGCTTCATATTTCTCTAATTCTGTCGTTAGGTGCCGACCAGAGAAACAATTTGATCGAGATGATAATAAAGTTAGATGTAAATCAAAAGAAACATGGAAATGAAGTGAGAAGAATTGAAGAAATGCATATACCTAAGTTCCTGACCTCCTTATTGGTGCGCTTGGCGTGCTGGTGGGGTGAGAGGTCGCCGAGGTCCTTCTGTTGTGACTGCTGTCGCTGCTTCTCTGCTTCTGCCATGGCCAGATCTGGCTGGGTGGTCGGCACGATGGTCGCCGTGGTCACTGGTCAGGGTCAGCAAGCGGCGGAGGGAAGGATGGCGTGTGGAAGCCTAGAAGGTGAGGAGATTAGAGCTGGAGGTGTGCTGGGAGGAAGACGACGACCACGAAGGAGGGCTGGAGCCTGGACGGGAATGCAAGGTGCGAAGAGAACAGGACTGGAGGACCCCACGGCCCGTCGGCTGTGCATCGCCCGATCGCCGGAAGATATTGGGCTCTCCTGCCACGCCCGTTATGACGTCTCTGTCTCCCTCTCGACGATGATCCATGACGGCGACGGCTAATCACCGGCCTGGCCTAGCCATCCATCCACCCCACAAGGAGTCGAGGAGACGGGGAGGGAAGCAGGCTTTGGGAGGGCGGCAGCGACCGGAACCCTGACGTCCGAGCGTTCGCGAGGAAGGATGGGAACAAATGGTGTGGAGACGGAACCAACCGGCGGCGGCTGACGATTTCACCGCCAGGTAACGCCGACTGTTTCACGACCGGTGAAACAGATATGACACTGACGTGTCTCCGCCCTTCCATTGGGCTTGGGCATTATGATATAGTATTGATATCATTAGGCTCTATAAATTTGGTGAAAAATACTCCGTCCAAAAAAATGATAAATTCAACCACTTTCAAATTTAGCTAAACATCATCAGACCCTACACATTTGGTGAAACATACTCCGTCCATAAAAAATGATAAATCCAACCAATTTCAAATTTAGCTAAACATAGAAAAGATACTAAGATATATTATGCATATTTAGTATCGCTAGATTAGCCATAGATTATATTTTCATAATAAACATATTTTAAGATATAAATATTGATACTATTTTCTATAAATCTAGCTAAATTAGGATTGTTTGACTCTTGAGAAGCATTTTTTTTTTTTTAGACAGGAGACTAGTCCGTCCAAATTGTTAGATTGTGATACGTGGTTCCGTGGATAGTTATTAAGTAGTCCGTACAAACAGCGCATTTACCAAACATCTTCGGTCATGAATGATGAATACTGACGATCACTCAATAAACACAAAGGAGGAATCAATAAAATTCACCCCAGTGCAGTTCAGTTCTGAAACGCAAGGCAGAAAAGGAGTGCACAACATGTGCAAATCTCAGCTCACTTACTACTCTGTTAAAGGGTATTACAGTAAAAAAAAAAAGTTAAAGGGCATATATAGATCTTAAAGATTCCCTACGTAATGTGCTTATTCCCAATCAGAATTTCATTATTCAACCATGTACAGAGGTATCCCATGAGCAGATCATTTAAGAAAGCATGAATCTAAACCTCTCCAACCACGAGCTAGAAAGGATATGTTACTGAAATCAAACGTCAGTTATCCAAAACATCCTCGAAATGGAATCATGCTGCAGTTTATATCATGCACAAGCATGAATTACCAGAGTTATACAGATTATATACATTGCCCATTCTTTGCTGAGATAAGCCATCTAAACAATGATTCAAGCAACAACAGTACAACAAACTGAGAGCCTGTGATATGTCGATCTCTGGACAATCTTTAAGTAATCATTCAAACAACAGTACAAACTGGAAACAGGCAGCACGAATGATCATGATTCCATCTCCAGTTTATAGCATTTCCTTAAGATAATGCAAAAAGCAACGTGGGAAAATATGCCGCAAACAAATAATGGGCCAGGACAATGTGACAGCCAAACCACAAAGTGACAACACCCAAGACATTAGTCCAACTACTCAAGCAGTAATATGCAGAACAAAAATTTGGTATACAAATACGTAAAGATGCTACTACATCCAGAACGCATGGTATTCCGGAACCAAAATGTAGCAAGACACTACATCTACAAATTTGAGCAAGATAAAACGACTAAAAGAACTATGCCATTCAGCGGTAAATTCCATTTCCTAGGCACGCCGCCTATACAATTGTCAGAACCACCAGTGAACCATAAGAGCTGACTCAGGTTCAGAAGAGCTTGCTAATTAGCTGACCATTTCTTGTCACCAAAGTCACTTTCCACAGAAATTCCCTTGCCTTTGGTCCAAAGAGACTGTTGCACCATGCATAGAAATTCTGGGTACAATGCATAAAGTAGCAAGTCAATGTCTGTAGATGAATTTTCTCTGTGTGAAAACGAGTTCCTGTGTAGTATGAGTAATCCAGTTTTGGTCTTGAAGTACTCTCCACGCCCGGCAAACCATGATTGTATGGCAGTGTTGCCAGATGCGATCTCATGCCATCCTTCTCTCTGTCCTCCTTTGGAGCGGTAAAAGACAGGCACACCTTTGAGAATTTCATATTTATCGTTGAAATTAAGATTCATGATAAATTTGAAGAACTTGAGGAAGGCATTTGCCCTGTTCCGCAGAGGGAGGAGTGAGGCGTGATTACAGATCATGTATCCATCAGATATGCCAGCAATCTCCATAATATGGAACCAACGAAGTATATCAGCTGGCAGGTCCCCAAGGATTCCACTCCGACAGCACTGCACCAAGAGGTCTTTTAAAACAGTTGCCACACTCTTGTAATCAGCCATAATACCGCTTCCATCAGATGAACCGAGAGGGACAAATTTGGCGAGAGAAGACCGCACTCTGAATTTTCCTTCACTACTGACCGCAACATTACCAAGGTTCAGTGGGGTGGACAGTGAGAAACAGTGGCCACTTTCATGAAGAGCGTTCACCAAATTAGCAAGAGATCTGAATAGCAGAAGGCCATCATCTGTAATTCTGAGGAAGAGCTGTTCTGATCCAGGTATAGGCAGTTCTTGTATGATTGGGTAGCGCTTACAGTATTCCACTGGATCAAAATTCAAATGGAAGCATGTTTCATCAATACACCTATCCTGAATTATAGGAAGCTTCGGCACCAGCAACCTACAGATACAGGGGAAAAACATGAAAAGCTATTCTTGACACACAGTTAACAGGCAGTTCCATCCCAAACATTAGGCAGTTTAGGTTTCAGAAACAGTTTTCTCTAAAGCAGTATCATGCAAGCTTTAACATCTCAGAAGCAATATCATGCAATATTCTCATAAACATTTAACTAGGTTTTGTTGCATCCATACCTTGCATTCCTGTGAAGAATCTCAGCTGTCTCAATTGAATGAGAGTTCAGCAGCTTGGAACTGAGCTGGGGTGAGTCATGTCCTGCCTCAGGGTCTTTGATTTCCTCACTGCCCCGTCCAGACGAGAAGCGTCGCACACCAGAGTAACATACCTGCAACAATTAAAGGATGAACAGAGGGCATGGTAAAAAGCTAAGCCTTGCCTAGAATTTCAGTATTACTGATTGACCTACCTTCAAAGGACTTTGTGCTTGCCTAACTTTGATGTTATCTTCAGCTGTGATTTTGTCTTTGATGGCTCTTGATCTATCCAACTTGGGTACCTGTGCAGTTTGCATGGTTCTTGCATCCAATGGTAGGAAACAGTCACCCGTCAAAACCCCATAGTGGAACAGAGATATCCCATCAGACTGTCTTGATTCATAATTGCTGTCAGTTTGAATCATCACACTGCCATTCCTTGTGCTGCAGTTATAACCAGTCAAGAATGTATATATATATATATATATATATATATATATATATATATATATATATATATATATTCAGATCCAGATTCGAGTTAATCAATCTTGGGTCACACTTCTCAATCTAAAAACTTACTCTTGCAGAATTTTGTGGTGCAAAAACCTCGGGTGGTTGTCCTGCTGTGTTTAAGGGAGCTATGCTTCAAGTGTTCAAGATTTGCAGCACGATACAACCTTATACAAAGAAGTTTCATACAAGTTAAGAAAGAAACAGAAGAATCTACATATGTATGTACAATGCAGTTAAATACAAATAGAAGGAACTGAAACCTGCTCACTGAAGTAGCTACCCGTAGAGCAAGGCCAGACCCCAGAAGCTTTTCCCAAAATTCCTGTGTCTGCTTAGCTCCTACTGGATCTTTTACACTCATTACACCTTCCAGAGCATGCTCTTTGTCCAACTTGGAATACCCTGCCACTGCAGTTGATGGTGTGCAGGCAGGATCAAGAATGAATCCTGTACCCAATGGAAGAGCATACACACCATCTCTCTTAACACAACAACAGGATGGAGGCATCCCATGAGCTGAATGTCCCATAGATCTTGAAGCACATTTTCCAGTACAAATCACATCCTTCTCAGTTTTAGAATGCCACGAGCTTTGGCTAAGGAGTCTATATCCTGTTCTTGGTTCAATCTCAGCTCTCAGGTACTTCCATCCTCTAATCATGGTGCTCAAAGCCATATCCCTATAATCAGAAGAACTTCAAATCAAATTCAGTTCATCTCGGCTCCACACTTAGTTCAACCCTTCACAATAGCCAACCTAATTTAAATGCATTCAACATAACAGGATCCCTAGACAAAGTGCATATTCATGACTAAATGAGCAATTATCATCAGCGCATCAGCTACCGAACCGTATGGAACATGAGCAGGAAAAGACGGGAGTATAAACCTCGTATATAATTGCTGGCTCAGAAATGCCCAAAATCTCAGGAAATCGCCCTCATATAATTTTGGACTGCCCTAAACACCCAGAAAATCGCAAAATAATAATCGAAAAGAGTTCAAACGATTCACCGCCGAGGGGTTGTAGCGAGTGCGCAAGTAGGAGAGGCTCACCACTGTGGAGCTTCACGAGAACTGGGAGTTGGGCGGGTTGGTACGCCGGTGGCATCTAGGGTTTGCAGATCAGCGACCGCGGGTGAGAGAGCCCGTCGGCCGCTGCAAGCCTGCGAAGGCAGCGCGGAGAGAGTGCGTGTGCCTGAACGGGGGTGGGTGGGATTGGAGATTAAAGGGTAACTTGGTGAGGCGATTTTAACAGTGGCATGTTTGGGTGCTCTGTATTTTGAGAGTTTGTATTAAAGGGTAACTTGGTGAGGCTATGCCATGGTTTCTGAAAAAAAAATACTGTTGAATGAATTACTTCGAAGTGCTTGCGTAAAGTTTTATAAACTTAGAGCATCTTTTTGGATATTATAAGGGGGTTAGTCAGGTTCAAATACTAGCTTTCTGGTTTTTGTCTTTTGGTTTTTAATATTGGTTTTTGTATTTTTAGTTGTTTAGCACAGCAAAAGCCTCAAAAGTTATTAAAACGTGTTTTCAGCTTTTAGTTCAATTTTATTACTCAGAAGCTATATTTCTATTTTTTTAAAAGCTACCTTTCTAATTATTACTCAAACGTCTATGATCTTTTTTTGAGTTTATTCTATATAAGGTGTAACCACCTCTAGTTTAAAAACTATAGAACGTATTTAAACTCTCTCTCAACACCAGTATTTCTGCATCGATGAATATGTCTCTAGAGAGAGTACGCTTTATATTACAAGACATGAATAAAAAAGTGGTTACGTCGGCGCCTTATATATTAGGATGGAGGAGTAGCTTGGAGTCGGCGAGGAGGGGGAGGCCGCTCGAGTCGTCTCCTTGTGAAGCGTCATATGGGTGGCTTATGTCACTGTCAACTTCCGTGCCTTCCACTTGGCCACCACCACTGCAACACCTCATTCTCTACATCTATGGTGACATGGCCAGCGAAGGGGGATGGGGCTCAAAAAGGCGCTCTCCTTTGTGCTCCCTTCCTTCGTCATACCTCTCCTTTTCTTGGCCTCAAATCTCTCGATGTATGCTGCCTCTATCTAGATCCATCCTTCCTATGACTGGATCCATGTGCGTGACGACCGGATCTTATGGAGGGTAAGGGTTGCTCGATGTGGCTCCCCCCTCCCCGGCCGGCTCACCTTCTAGAGGCCACGATTGTCCTATTGGCTTGCTAGTGGGCATGATGGTGTGGTTGTGCTGTGGTGACCATGGAGACTATGAATGGATCCATGTACGTGAGGACAAGATCTTATGGAGAGCAAGGATTGTTCGGTGTGGCTTGGGCCCCCTAGTTGGCTCACCTGCTAGCGGCCACAGTTATGTTGTTGGCTTGCTAGTGGGTATAATGGCGTGGTTGTGTTGTGGGGGCTATTGTCTTCATGTGACCGGATCCATGTGAGGATCCATGTGAAGAGGACTGGATCTTATGGAGGTCAAGGATTGCTCGGTGTGGCTTGGCCCCCCTAGCCGGCTCACGTACTAGCACCCACGGTTGTCATGTTGGCCTGCTAGTAGGCGTAATGGTGTGGTTGTGTTGTGGCGGCCAGGGGGTTTTGACTTACACAACACGAATGGTGGCAAATCATGATGTTATCCTTGCATCAACCTCACACAATGTGCTTGGCTATGTTGCTACTGGGCACAACGGTGTCGACTGTGGTGGCCGTGACGACAACATGCTGGGTCTTATGGCGGTAGGCACACGTGCATCGCCCCTGCTTGTCAAGATGGGAAGCAAGACACATATGTGATGTCGAGCTCCATCCTCCCTAATTCCTTGCCCTTGCCAACCTGGGGCGATCTGGTGCGCCACGAGCCCATGGCACGCCCCTCAAGATCTAAGCGCTCGTCCATGACCTCCATTTGGTGGCATGCCCTACTACTCTATGCGAGTTGTTCAAGAGCTCAAACAGTGGAGGATAAGTGGAGGATAAGGTAACGCCGAGCGCTTAGAGCACCAGTGGTGTACCGATGCCCCTTGGATCCCATGGGGTCACCACAACGCAGCACCTCTAGAGGTGGCATGCCCACTTAGGCACTCACTGCCCTATGCGAGTTGTCAAGGGCTCAAGTAGTGGGTGACTTGTGCTTGCTGTCATGCAATGGACTCGTTGTCCTGTATCTAAGAAGGTAATCTGCAGTTATGGGTTTGGGAGCCTTACAGGAAAGCCATGCCCAACTAGTCTTCGACGACAATGTCCTTGGGCGCCATTAACCTCCTTGGAGGCATCATGTTAGCCTCTCCTTCCGTGTAACTGTAGGACATTTCTAGGGTAAAAACCTCGCTCCAGATCACTGAGAAGCCGGTGGCGGTGACATAATTGATGTAACATCCTACTTGTAGGATGTGTCATGGAAGGTCATCCCAGACTTAACCACAACTCTTGTGCAAGGTTCTTTTGCTTGCATTTACTATATGGGACTATAAGGTATTTGTCGGATGGTGTCTGTTGCCAATATCAATGCTCTGATGTTGCCTAGGTCCCTTGATTGCATCTTTTCACCATATGCCAAGTTAGGTAGACCATAGAATTTACTCACGTGGATCTCCTTGTTCTCCTATCACCAGTCCTCCAACCCTTGCAACTTTCTCCCATATAGGGGCATAGGTGGAAGGGCAATTGGGTCCTAGATAAAATCCATAGAAGATGTGCATCACGAGTGTCGCATGCCATCTTGACTCAGTGCCTTACAGTCTCTCATGGGATAGAGCTCAACAGAATTATGTCTATCAGTGGCACACAAAGGAGGAGGAAGGCTGCGGACATGGCGCGCGTGCAAGCCACATAGGAGCAGGGGCAAGGAGGAGGTCTTTCGGCATGTAGGGGCGAGGAGGCGTTGGTTCTCTGGCGAGATCCGGCCAACGGACCAAGGCATGCACAGAGGGAGATGAGAGAATGACAGTTGGCGTGGCGCTGGTGAAGGAGGAGGACGGTAGCAACCATGGCGCATTGGTCCTCCGACGAGCTCCAAAGCACTAGTGAAGGAGGACGTTGGCGGCGGCGATGGCACGTTGGTCCTCTAGCGACCTCCAAAGCGTTGGTGAAGGAGGACAGCGACAGCCATGCCACATTGGTCCCCCAGCAAGGAAGCGCCTCCTAGGCGGCAGTGGTGGAGCCAAGGTTCGGTCACCCTAGGCAACTAGCCGTACTAGAAGGTTTTGTTGCCATCACTGTTAACGGTGGTGTTTTTGCCTAGGCTCCACACAATTGCTAGCTCCGCCATTGCCAGACGGTGAAGTGAGCTCGGGTGCCAGCCTGGCTACAGGGAAACAACCACCCCTCGTTTCCACTAGGCTTGGCTTCGGAGGCCAAATAGGCAACCACAAGGTGACTTGCTGGAATCTAGGTGAGATTTGGCCACACAACCAAATACACTTTAAAAGGCCTTGTTTTGAATTAAAAAAAGGTCTTGTCACCCGTGTTCATCTCAATCCACATATGTTAAAGTGGATTAGAGTAAAATTTAAACTATCCAATATACATAAATTGAGGTGGATATAAGTGCTTACGAACAAGGCCTAATGAGATGGGAACTCTTGAAACACAATGAAGACAAGTCAAGACACACACGAACACCTCTTGTGACACAGCCCTACCCGAACTGGGAGCACTCGACAGAGCAATACATCTACTACCCCTTTCTCAGACACAGGGCTCGATTGTTTAAACGAGTATAAATATTTGTGTCTTGCGGGCTAATCCTTCTAAACCCCAACGTGACAACAAAATTTACTTGCTAGTGAGTTTAACTTTCTAATTAAGACGTGATTGATGGTTTCCAAATTCCAGTTATGATTGTTTAATTTCCTAAATTGCTGTTTGTTTTTAATTTACAATGGTGCAGGTTTAATTTCCTAACCTTAATTAGCGTGCAACTCCGGTTCCCGGCACTGTCATCAAAAGGATGTACAAATATAAAATAACAACTGGGACAAGCTCAATGTTTTCTATTGCTTCTGCTTCTTCCTCTTGTCAATATGTTTCACAGTTTTTATTTCAAATGTTTTCTTTACTATAATTGTGTTTTTTTACATGGATTTTTATTTAGGTATTAAATTAAATTGATAGGTGTCCTTCATTTCTTACTCTAAATTTACTATTCTCTACTTAATATTAAAGAGAGAAGCGTTTCTTTCAACCCTTTTTAATTCCTAATATACTTCTCATATCCTCTGTTGACTATCTTCCTTGTATCCTCCTATTTATTTTTGAAAGCTTCAACTTCTAGAGCTGTATTAAGTTGATTTTTTTAAATTTTGACTAAACTTCTAGAAAAAAATGCTAAGATTTATGATATTAAATTAGTACCATTACATTTCTCATATAATATATTATTATAATATACTCATTTTATGCTACAGATATTGATGTTATTTTTTATAAAATTGATCAAATTTAAAAAAGTTCGACTGACAAGGATTCAATGAGTTGAATCTTTCAAGAATAGAGGGGTATTTTTATCTTTGACGGGGTAACTGCCTTTCACTTGGCTTTTTACCGTACACTTGTCTCTTGATTTTTTTCTATCACATTTTTTAATTTTTAAATATAAAAATAGACATAGGAATAAAAAGAAGAATATTATCTTCTATTTTTATTTTGTTCATAAATATGGAATATAAATAAGAATAGAAAGATAAAATAATAACAATCTAGAGTATATCTATATTTATGTTTCTAATATTAAAAAGCTAAGAGACTCTTCTAACCAACTTTTTTTATTTCGTAAAATACCTTTGTGATCTTATCTATATCTATCTTTCCTTGTCTCCAATTCCTATAATAAATTGCTTCTATACCTAATACTCCCTCGACGTCCTGGTATAAAGTGTAAACCATATTTTATTCGTGTCCTACAATATAAAACATGCTCTCTTTAGAGACACACACATCAATATATATAGTACTAATAATGTTGCGAGAGAATTTCTTTGGTCTTTGAACCATACCGAAGATGGTGCCTTATATCATGGGATGGAGATGGAGCATTAAAGATTAAAGACCTGCTTTTTTATGTCTTGTATAGAGCATGCTTGTTGTACTACAATATGAATATGCACGTTTTCTACAATAATTATATAGTATTAAACACTGATGAGTTTATCTGTTCTTTGTTTTGTCCATTTTCTCAGTCCGTTTTTGTGTTGTTTCGTTTTTTCTTGATCTGCCATTTTCTTTTTTGGAAGACAGGAGTGTAGAAGGCCTTGACGGGTCATCATAATCCAGTGTCGGTCCGAAATTGCGTTGCCTGATTGATGTGCCCTAAGGTGATGTTTGGATTGAATCTTAGCCATCCATTTTTCGTACATCATTTAATTGTTATCATTCATTTATTTCTCTTTCCCTATCTCACTTTTTATATCCCAATATCCAAACAGCTCATAAATTACTAGAGCACGAACATAAGCATGGTAGATGGAAGACGAGCCTAGTCCTATCGCTACCCTCATCTCTAATCTATACCCCTATCCCTAATCATAGCATTATACATACTGCAATATGTTTTCGATCCCTAAACTATCCATAATATCTATCTCTTTTCTCTTCTTTATCACTATTTCTAATATTTAAGTACTTCTTTAATTTTCCATATAATATATAATACCTTGTCCGGCCTCGCTACGACTGCTGATACGATGCACTCGTGTTGAACAAAGGAGGAGAGTTCGGGTGCTGATCAAGTACAGAAAATGATGCTCTTGTTTTGTTAGGCCAGTCTCAATATAAAGTTTCATCTTTTAATTTTTAAAAAGTGAAACTTATTTGTGAAATAGATATCTCTCTCCTGCATACTCTCTCTGTCCCTGAAACTTCTAGACTGAATACCGCAACTTCTAGAGAAGTTGTCTTAAGTTAAACTTTTTAAACTTTAACAAAACTTTTAGAAAAAAATATTAAGATGTACTCCCCCGTCCCTAAATAAGTGTCGCTTCGCTTTCCCAAAAACAAATACCGGTAATTTTAATAAATAATAAATATCATCGATTAGTATCATAATTAGTATCATCGGAAAGATCTTTAGATCTAGTTTTTTAACAAAATTATTTGTAGATATAAATATTGTACATATTTTCTACAAATCAAGTCAAACTTGTGGCACGCATCCCATGGCGGCAATTATTTAAGGACAGAGTGAGTATGGTACTAAATTAGTACCATTAGATTTATCATGCAATGTATTTTCATAAGATACTCATTTTTATGTTATAGATATTGATGTTTTTTTTCATAAAGTTGGTTAAAGTTAAAAAAAGTTTAACCGCACGGATTCTCTGAGTTGCAGTTTTCAGGGAAGAAGGTAGTAGTTTCATAGGATTGTTTAGCCTTTTTGCGGGTCCCACTAGTGATCAAGTACAGAAAATGATGCTCTTGTTTTGTTAGGCCAATCTCAATGTAAAATTTTATCTCCTAGTTTTATCTCTCTCAATGGATAGTTTTACTACATAGTTTCATAGAATTATTTAGCCTTTTGCAGGTCCCACTAGTCTCTCTCTCACCCTTTTCATTCTCTTCCCGTCCCATCGCTCTGCTTAATTTTGGAATATTTTAATGAGAGAAATTTGAAAAATCCAGAATTCCAGTATTTTTTCTTTTTCTTATTTTGTTTTTTTAATTCCTTTAGAAAGAGATAAGAATAGGTTTGGTGAATTGGAAATAATTTTATAGAAAAATTGAACTATAAATTTAAACTATCCCGCACCGGCACACGTATTGTGCCCGTTGCTGATATAATAACGAAAATAAAAAATCAAAGAAACACAAAGAAAAAAGGACAATACTAGAACCATACTCGCATAGCAACAAACTTACCGTAATGACGGGATTTTTCTCCATTATGGACCTCAGAGGGTACACCAAATCATGTCGGAAGGTTGCCCGCGGTTCCATTCTGCCTTCCAAAAAATAAAAGCGGGGTTATTGCGGCTTGAATTCATCCTCCTCCATCTTCGATGTGTTCGCTTCGCCCCTAAACCATAGGATCGAAAGGAATTGAGAAGGATTTTAACCCGCAGAGATTTCTAATCCCATCAATCCCTCCCAATTCCATGGTTTTAACGGAAACCGAACAGGGCCTAAATTTTTTGCATAATAAGGGAAATAAACACTAGAAAAGTTTCTCGTATATACACATGCTAGCCGACCATCAGAAAACAGGGCATAGTGAAGACATGTACGGCGTCAGTATACCACGAGTAGTAATAAGAACAAGTTGCAAGTAGTAATAAGAACTAAGTTGCAAGATTTACCATCCGTTCTCTGCGAGGCGTTGACTGTCCATCTCGGGAAAGGGTAGGCCGTAGGCGGCGCACGGAGGGCCGAGAGGGCTTCGGCTTCCCACAGCCATAGCCGTGTGCCTGCAGGTTCGACGATCCAGCTTCAGCTTCAGCTTCAGTAGTGATTTCAGAGCGATGGGGTGCGCGAGACTCCACCATAGCTAGATCTGAACTCCAGCTCCTGGCCGTAATAATAGTTATATTATAAATATAAACGGACGAGAACCAAAGGCGTGCTTTATGCAACGCAACCCCCGGAGAAGAAGCATATTCCAGTCACATCGACCTAGGAGTAATAAATGTACTACTACTAGTACTGTAAGATACCGGCAAACTCTGGCCGTTGCCTCTCCGCGCCACGCCTCGCCTCGGCATCCGGCCTCCCGACCGCCACGCAGTGATTGACACTGACATCAGTTGTCGCGTACCATACAGTGCGCCGCCGGTTCGAGGCGTACACTGACATCTGTTTTCTACTATTGTTTTTTTTCCTTCAGATTTAAATTTAAATTTTTTTCACCCTCTCTCCATCACATTAATTTTTATCCATATATATAGAGCATTAAGCATTAAATATAAATAAAAAATTAATTATATAATTTAATTGTAAATCATGAGACGCATCTTTTAGGCTTAATTAGTTCATGATTAGATAATATTTACCAAATATAAACGAAATGCTACAATTTCAAAATTTTTTCTGATTCTAACATTAAATGTATAGACAGATGTCACTTTTTATCATATATTTTAATTTAAATTTAAATATAAATACATATCTTATCGAATACGAATAAAGGATGAATATCTTAAATTTGGATTTCTATTTAGATAAGTTACTCCATTCAAGAAACATATAATATCTATCAATTATATCAAATAAATATAATATTTATCAAATAAATTAATATATCAATTAATCGATCATTATTTATACTAATGAAAATACACGTGTGACACACGTGTCTATAAACAGTTCATTGATGGAGGGAAAACATTTAAAAACTAAAAATTTTGAAAAAACAAGTGTACATTTGAGAGAATTCGTGTAACATGTAACAAGAATTCAGATATAGAAATAAAATGTGTATTTGCAACAAGAGTTGGCTGCTCGATTCATTAGCTCCTAAGTACCAACAACACCATATTTTCATTCACATCAAAATTCAACCCACAACCACAACCACAACCAAAAGGTTAACATTCTTTCCACGAGTAGAATTGGACTGGGTGAAGTAAACGAGCTCCATTATCACCAGATACTAACTCATTTTCCAACATCAAACTAACCGAGCTTGAGCTAGTGAAACAACATCATTGCTTCAGAAACAACCATAAGCTGGATCTTCTTCTATGGCTAGATCTTCTTCTACGGAGGATGTGCAATATGCGCAAATCTACATGTTTATCAGTGACATATTTGACCCGAACACACCGATCCTAGTTGAATCCTATCTACAGGAACTGAAGGAATTGAATATATCACCGTCATTGCAGTAAGTAGGTCAGTACAAATTCCTTTCTTTCATCTTGCGCTTCACAGTTTCTCTTCTGTTGTTGAGTTAAACCAATGTAGCTGGTCCTGAGAAACCTCGAGAACAGCCTGTCATCATCGGGTGACAGTCCAGCTTATTTGGCACCTAAAATCACACAAAGTCACAAGACTGGTGTCCAGACGTTGAATCAGCCATTCAGTCACTACAAAATTATATAAATATATATATATGAACCAGCATTCTTGTCAAAAGTTCCAATTTTTTCTCAAACAAACGATCTTCTTCCTTAGAAGCCCTTATTGTTATTGCCCCTACAACTGACTCATCGAAGTGATTAGCCAAAGCTAATTTGGTATTGTCAGTGATCTTCATCAATGCCTTAGCTGAGACTAAATAGTACATCTGTATGACCAAACATATTATATTTCAATCAGTGGTAAACTGGTAATTAAGAACACAAGACATGTTATTTCACTCATTGGAAAAAACAGCAGCAAAGCACATTAACTGGTATATGATATATATTGCTGCTGTTTTTTCCAATATATATATGTATATATATAACATCAAAAATGTCAAAGTTACCTGCAACCTGATTGCCAAAACAAAAATCGGCAGAGAGATGAATAGAACTTTTTCATGTAACAACAGCCAATACCCCCAGATTTCTATATGCATTTATGCTCACATCAGCAGCAAACATCAATCCAAATGGAAGACCTGCATAAAAGTTCCAGATGTTAAGTAGTAAACACGAAAATAAAACAAAATGTTAGTGCAAAACCTCTATTCAATTGTTTATGACTTGTAAAGAGCTTGTATTTTGGATCAACACAAAATCAATTTTCATATGGTCCTAAAACAATTATTGAAGTGCCAGAGAAGCACAGGTCAACCTAACTTGGGTCAGGATGGCCAACGAAGTTTTAGCAGCATATAACTGTATGTGCTGTATGAAATAAATCTGTATGGGAGACCTATTGAGTGTTCAATGGAAATGAGTTTTCTAATCTTTGCAAACTTGTTGGTCCAAAATCGAAATTAAGTCAGTAGTCTTGGACAAGGTCATCCAGCATTAGACACTCAAAGAATGGCCCAGGGGCATTGATCAGTCAACCCAATTTCTTTGGTGCTGCCACTAACTGAACAATGAGCCAACCCCACCATCTCGTTCTGAGACTTACCATGCACAACACCTTTCCTCTGGTAAGCCAAATCAGGAGATAACATTTTCATCTTCTGACAGGGATTTCATGCTGCTATCATTCTTAAGAATATATTACATGCATGAGCTGAAGATGTGAATAATTAAATTGCTCTGGTCGAACCTGAAACTTCAAAACTCATAATGAGGGCTGTTGTGCTGGAACTAATGAACCACAGAAAAAGAACATGAAAGCTGGGCCATGGTTGCCGCATGATGCAAAACAGAGAAAATCGGCAAGCAGTGTCTGAACTGAACCGGATCTCAAGCCATTTGCTACTGCCGCTGAACACACCGAGGAGATGATTACTCACAGGGAGACATATAGACCAGCACATAGGGCATGCTGGTGAAGTCCCGCTCCAGCGGGCGTGACGCCACATCAGGCACCTACAGCAGCAGAAGCCCGACAATAGTGAGAAACAGATGGGCCAAGCGAACGTGAAGTGAAACGATGCGCCGGGATTTGCCTGACCTGCTTGGCGATGGGGCGTCTTTGGCGGCAGAGTTTTTTTTTTTAAGCAATAGACATTGAATCAGCTTATGATTCTAATATACAGTTTGATCATTACCTTCTCATCTGAAATATACATCAGCAACCAGTTTGAAAATATCAGATCAATGGAGTTTGCTTCAATTCGTAGTGACCATTCGTACTTTCCTTCTACAAAACGATCAAATTTCAGCTACCAAGCCTGAAAATATTTACATCAGGGGAAAGTGTAAATTTCAGTACTTTTAATCGAACTTTGAACGAAATCCACTGCAAAAACATGCCCAAATGTTTTAGCCAGTTCACCAGTAAAGCGACCTATTCCAGCTCCCAGCTCCGGTACAGATTTCCCTTCGTATGAAGGAGTAAAGACAGAACCTACAGAAAAGAAGCACCAGTATATCAAAATTTTAAGCCTACAAAGCTACAATCACATGAGCATTGGCGTATCCTCAGGTTCAAGCAGATGATCACAAACATACAAACTGAAACTTAAAAACTTAAAAAAGCCGAGTGAAAAATATAGTCGTGGGATAAATCACCTCCGGGCGCTCCTCCTTGCCGAGTTCGTTGGCACGGGAGGGTGAGCTCCGCAGAGTGCTCCTCCCAGAAACTCCTCTGCGCCTTCCTCTCATGCAAGTCTAGGCGAGGAGGTGCGAGGAGTTCCCGTCATAAACGTTGTCTGCCGGAGGTCACGAGGCCGCTGCAACGCGTGGGGGCGATAGGAGGAGGGCAGACGCAGGCGCGGCCTGTGGGAGATTGGGCGCACGGCGACGGGCGAGATGCCGCGGAGGGGGGGGCGCAGCGGAGGCCGGGAGCGCGGTGGTGGCGGGCGGCGCGGCCGCGCGGGCCGGCTGGAAGAACAACGCATACTACTGCGGCGGCGGCGTTTGGAGACGGGGAAGGAATTTTAAGCCTCGCTCAATTCGTAAAAAACTTGCATTTCCTGTAATGTAGTGTTTCGTTTGTATTTGACAAATATTATCTAATCGTGACTCAACTAGGTTCAAAAGATTCGTCTCGTGATTTACAACTAAAATATATAATTAGTTATTTTTTTACTTATATTTAATACTCCATATATGCGGGTAGAAATTAATGTGATGGAGAAAAAGAGTGTAAAAACAACTTTCGTTGCAACTAAACAAGGCGTTAGATTTGTTTGTTTTTAACAGGAACAGGAGGAAGGGTGCCGGTGGGTGGGTACTGGGTAGGAATTTGTCCGGTGAAAAAAATACGAGCAGGCGCCACGCGCAGGAGACAAATACGCTTGGCAGAATGGTATTTTTATTGACATGTAATTGATTTACAGGTGTAATTTCTAGTGCATAAGAATACAGCTGTATATATTTTCACTTGGAACCAGCTGTTTGGATTGACGGTAAAAAAAACTGTCTATGTGCCCAATAACCACTACACGCGTTCGCTCACATCCCATATGGCTGAAGGCTATGACCTGACATGCAAATGACCAAACTCTGCATCATAACCACTACTGCATGCGTTCGCTTACATCCCAAATCGCTGAAGTCTATGACCTGACATGCCAAATGACCAAAGTCTGCAGCAGTGGCTACTGGGCAACATCACAGTGAGGCAGTAAGCACAGTCATGACATGGAGCATATAAAAAAAATTTTAAAACAAGACATGTTCAAGCTGAATATTAGACAAAATTCATATCCAAATTTGCAAGGAGCCAAACAAAAAAGGTTTGCATGTCAAATTTGTTTCTTTTGACATAGTTCCTTCAAATAGGATCCAACAAAGTTGGCATCCTCAGATTGTTCTTCTAAGCTCAACTACAAGGACATAAATAATGTTTAAAAACAGTTGACTGGTGGTTTAAGGAACTGGTATCATCAAACAATATTGTGTGACTTTATACTCCTCCATCGGTAAATGCTTCGATTTTGCATGATCTTTAAAAGCTACGGCCACTAACCTGCAAAATATATAGAGTTATAAAATACAGTGTATAATCTAAATAAACAAACTTTGATAGTAAAATGACAATCCAATTTTGACAATAATTGCTAGTGTAACCTTCTAGCACTCCACAAACTCACATTTATAGAACTGCATGTTCTGAACCTGCATAGTAAAATAACTCTCTGAAACTGCAGTCATATTTATCATACATATGTGCATTCATACAGTGACCTCATATGTTAAAGATGAAGTGAAAATATCTATTGTTTGCTCAGGTGCTCCATTTGCATATGTTGGGTTACTAGTTGGCATGGGAGATGATATAGCAAATGAGGAGATACTGAAATATATAGCTTTATTATACTTAAACAGTAGATATCTTTTCTCACAAAGGAAGTAGTCATTGTATATATATGTATGCCTGTTCTACAATTGTTTGATGGAGATATGAGCATATAGTAGTAACTAGTGGGAAGGCGCGCTCCTGTGCGCTGGTCGGTGTATTAGAAAGATTTTTTTTTTCAGCAACACGGAAACAACAGATGATTACAGAGGTATATGCATATATGCCTGGTATGGAAACTAAAGAAATATAGGCTTCAAAATAAAAAGCAAGGAGGAAGGTAGGAACTTGTCATGGAGAATACATCCATGGTATTGTTGTCTTTGCAGCAGGTAGTGAGCTTGAAACTGAAATAAACAACATTCGATCTCAATGCGCAGGCAAGCAATGTCATTAAAGGAAGGCTGAACGGCTACAAGATGAGTGGCAGTTGGCAGTAACTCTGCGTTTGCAGCCATCAGGTCATAGCACTTCTTGTGTATGAAGTGGTTGGAATCATACAATATTGTGGTCTCTTTTTTTTTTTTAACCTCGAGTAGCTTGAAGATCAGGTCAAGGATCTCCTTGGCGTACCTACAGCTACAACCATTTATCATAATAAGTCCAGCATTTTCTGAAGCGCTACGTTGGAAGTTTAAATTTAGGATATTTTGTTGTGTTGATAAGGAAAGAAAGGTGAAACTGCAAGAGTTCAAATACAATGTTTCCTTTTTGGTATGACTAACTTATGGATATTCTGCAATAATGTAGAGCAGGATGGGTCAAGTTTGAGACATCTCACAGGTCATAATAGGTATGAATCAGTGAACTAATATGGTATGTTTTGCTTTGCATAGTTGAACTATAGAAAGATCCACTAAGTGTTTATGCCTAACTCTACGTTTTCATGAAGGCATTACATATATATCTAAAACTGAATCTTAGATATGGCCTTTGTTAGGCTGTTACAATCATATTTCTATATGAAACATATACCAAGTGCACGAACGGAAATGGAAAAGGCCATTGTAACATTGACAGTTTTCATCAGTCTAGTTTTGCTTTGGAAGAGGACATGGCACTGGTATTTTTATACTGACAGAAACAAATCAAATTCGAAGCAGAATTGTCACTGAAATATTTATAGTATTAACACTGATTATATGAAGGTAAGTGCATATCGACAAGGTGCATGGTCCGCCATTAGCAGAATGTCATATATTAATTATTGTTTCAGAAGATAGGGCTGTCGAATTTTAAATTTGGACCCACATGATGAAGAGAGCAGTACTGATTTCAGGTAAACTGCATTATCAGATATACACTTCTCTCTCATGTGCTCCATTTAAAGGAAGCAAAATACAGGAGTGAGGAATTTGGATTGGAAAAGTGACCAGAAAGGTTGTTGCTCGGAGGGGAGCAGAAAAAAGTCATACCAGGAAGCTCATTGGAAAATGTGTCCTAGGGAGAGTCTTGCACATCAGGTGTCAATCTACAAAACTACAAGCCATTGCGATAAGGATGGAGCTAATCTTTGTCAGCCCAGCTCGCTATTCTGCGCAGTCCTTGAACTCTATTCACAATAATCTCATCATCCTCATGTATATGAATCAGCATGTCTGCAACATAGGAAATGTTAGAAACTTGGGATAATAGTTGTCCTTAAACCCATTTATTTAGAAGTCTAAGATATAGGTTTCTGTAAAACAACAGGGGAAGCATAACACATCATGGCTTCTGTACATATACCAGGAAAAAAATTATAGGAACTACGGAATTTGCTAAATCTCTTATATGATTCCGAACCTACACAGCTATTGCACTGAATCTGAATTATGCACTACACAACTTTTGTCTTAAATAACACTCAGAAGCTAATTAAAGAAGAGTAAAGAACTATATTTGGGATGGATCAATCAAATAATTGTATTTAATAATTCCTTTGAGGTGCCAATTTCATCCCGATGTATGTTTGTTTAGGGACGATTAATTAGTAATAAATTATGAATAAAGATGAAGCTTGTGAAAAATTGCGACAGAATGTATGAATAAAGAACTGCGCCCTATTTTCTGTAGTTCACCACCTAAGTTCAACAATGTATTAGATGAACAGGGAGTGAAGAGTACACTGATCAAATTCAGTAAGGCAAAGACAATTTTAAATGTCAATTTGGAACTCCGTGCTCTTGGAATGCTAAGTTGTGAAAAATTGCGACAGAATGTATGAATAAAGAACTGTGTCCTATTTTCTGTAGTTCACCACCTAAGTTCAACAATGTATTAGATGAACAGGGAGTGAGGAGGATATATATATATATATATATATATATATATATATATATATATATATATATATATATAGCTGTAGAACTACATTTAGGAGAACTCTAGTAGCAATGCATCACAGTTTTGATCATAGACTTGACTACTGTGAAACCACATTTAAATAAGTTGTAATAAAATATTGGAATCAAGACAGGGTAATTTCAGAAGTGCAAACAGAGGTAGGAAGCAGTTGGAACTGCACATAGCATGGGATAATTCCAGGACCACCGATAGGTACGTACACACGGTTCAACGGAAGTTCACTGACGTCCAGGCACAATAAGCCATTTAAATCATTGGACATTGTAATGGTTACATGAAGTGTGATGTTTAAGATATTTCAAGGAAATATATACCATCCTTTTTGATGGGCTCAGAATCGCATAAATGCATAGGCTACTTGTTTAAAAGTAGTACATAGAGCCAAACACCTATAGTAGGATACCGAAAGGCATGTCTTTGTCCTACCCAACTAAATCAAGGAGATGATAGATCAGCTGTCCTATTTTCCAGCTAGATTACATGGGTAGAGGTGTTAGAAAATTATCCCGATACTCAAGATTTAGACCTTAACTTCTTAGGATGGGAAATACAAACTCCATTTGAAATCAGAATAGGTGCTAACTAATAAGAACAGGATGAAACCAATATTTCTGTGCTATTATACTTCTGCAATGAATAAGAAACACAGGCATTTGAAAGGGCATGATTATTTGAAATTACTATACAATCAATAGTTGTACCTAAGTGTGAACAGCATAATATCGCGAATAGGCGAATAGCTAGTAGTGTATACAAATGAGCAGAGCAGCAGAGTAAGTTGTACAAAAATGGAATAATCTCATATCTGAGCAGCATTAAAGTGGCATTTGTGTTGCAACACTCTTTTAAAGTTCTTTTTCACCTCTCATACCTGATATTTGCTTTAGCAAATTGGAGCCTACAATAGAACTATTGACATCCAAATATTGTGCCTTCCAATTGAACAACATGCAGATGCATTTCTTAAAATGTATTTCTCTTTCATCCTTCTCAGTTTTAACATCCTACAGTCACACAACTCGCCACTGTCCCAATGCAGCATAGACCTACAAAATGAACATGAATTCAAAATTCTGTGACCCACCAGGGTAAAAAAGCACATGGATATAAGAGGCAATCAATGAATCATTGGTAATGTCATTTGAACAGCCTGCGTTAAATGTTGAATTCTCATTCTCTAAGCTGAAGGTAGCCAAAATAACAACTTGCCTCCCCAAATAAATTTTTGGTAGTGCTAGAACTACAATCCAATACTAAAAATACTTCAAAACAGTCAAAATAAAGAGCAAAGAGAATTCACCCATACGTTGACACCATATATTTCAGCTAGCAGGTCTGCTCTAATAAGATGGACTAATTATTTAAAACAATGAAGAATGAAAAAAAATATGTATACATGTTCTATATTCTTCCATCCTCATTGTCCTTAATACTATAACCAAAGAAAAGTATGGTGAACTAAGAGGACCACCAAACCTACAACGATCAACAACATAAGGGAACAAAAGGAAAATTCAGAACCTGCAGTGCACGTTCCAACAGGAACATCTTACTTGTATCATCATTAAGTATGAAGAGCGCATCTGATAAGTAAAATGTTTAAAAGATTATTGATATATGTAATAAGAAAATAATGTTATACCTTGATGCCCTTTACTTTCATTTACTTTGGTGCTCCCTCTATAGCAAAGACATTATGAACGCTGCACAAAGCAATTATAAAATTGTGACATCCTTTAGTCTTTTATTCCAGTCATCACTGACCAAGGACACAACTGATAAGTAAAATTTGAAATAGCACTGACATGAATAATAAACAAAAACAATTATACCCTGAGGCCTTTTAGCTTTATTTAATTCCTCTAACACAGTGTGTTCACAATGAAGACCAAAATAGAGTACCCTTTTTCTGTGTAACAAATTTATTGAAGTATATATGTTGTAAAGCCTCGAAGCATGCTATACACTTATACAGACTATACAGTGAAGAGAGGATAACCAAATAATTGTAGGACAAAACCAAAGGGTTGAATAAGCTAATTTTAACCACATTTTATTAATACATGCTTTTATTTTGAAGCACGCGGCATTGAGCACTCAAAACTACAGCCTGCACAGTCCAAAATCCAAAGCACTAAAAAACTAAAATCTTTGAACATATAAATGGCATGTGCATAAAGTTTTTGAAGGAGAGTGTTCTCTTTTTTTTTTCCTCGAATTTGAAGGAAGGTTGCATATCATTATATTGTAGAAGAGGAAAAAAAAAAAGGGGAGGAGTGGCAAGTACACTGGTTTGAAAAGATAGACTCAGATAGACTCACCGGTTCTAAAAGAAAAATGACCTTAACCACAACCTCTGCTGAAATTCCACATTGAAGTAAAGTACAGTATTTTCATATGGAGACATTACCATATTCTTGAAATATTAGATCAACCTTCAGAGTGACCGGTGTTTTCTGGGGGGCAATGGCAGCATTGATGGTCTATCAAAAGTTACCAGGACAAAATTTCTAAATCAATTATTATCAATACATATGCAGGTGATAATTATTATCAAGACAAAATCTGTAGATAAGCACCTGCACCTTTGACAGTATATCAAAAAGTGTTGTTCATTATGAGTTAAAGATATCTTGCAATTTTAGGATCTCAAGTTAATAATAATACAGTGTTTCGTGCTTCATGATCTTGTGGAACGCTCTATAATTGCTAAGAAATATTGCACAGAACATCAATCTAAAAGGACTATACAATAAATCATGATTAAGCAGACAAACAAGGGAAAAAATCCACTTACACGCAGATGCAATGCATGTAGCCCAAGTCTTCCTGTACGAACCAACGCAAGGTAATCCTGCAAAGGACAAAAAAAAAATACTAAATCTGAGGTAGCACCTGCAGATGAAGAAGAAAGACTAAGAGGAGAGAGCAGGAACTGGAGATCGAGGGGCGGTACACCAGCAGCCGTGCACCGCGAGCAGAGCGGCGGCGGACGCTGCCGGAAGGTGGACGTGGAGGCAGGGCGGAGGGCGTAGGGCGGCGCAAGAACATACCTGTAGCTAGGGTTTCGTTGAGGCCATGTGGAGCGGCGGGAGTTCTTCCTGCTCCTCGCACGGTCAGCTGCCAGCGCTAGGGCCCGGCTGGTAGACCTAGACGACGGGAGAGAGGGAGAGGGGGTGGAAGGGGACGGTGGGGGCGGCGTTCCGAGGAGGAGAGGAAGGCCACGGCGTCGGTCGTGGGAGATGGCACGGTGATTTTTTTTTTTTTTAACAAGCAGAGGCTGGGTAGAAGCTAGGTATTTATCTGTGTATTCGGATTCAGATGGGAAGCTAGAAAAGCTGAAGAGAAGCGGGAGAAGCCGATTAAAAGCTCGAGAAGCTTATCTCCAGTAAGAATCCGCTTCTAGCGATCTAGGCCGTCGATTCCAATGATCGTATGGCTCACAGAATTCCAAGCGACGTGGCCTGGGATTCTCCTTAGGAGCTTGTTTCAATTTAATCAGTTGTTAAATGTATTAGAGCTACTTATTCACGTGAAAGGAAGCCGATCAGGCATTATCAATGCTGTCAAGAAATGATCAAGGAGGCAATATAAGAATAAATGAATGGCCAACAGATTTTCGAATTAAAAAAATAAGCAAATTTACTTGTGTTCGATTGTGTTCCAAGCTTGTTCAGTTCTTTAGTCAGCCACAAAACACAAAATCTTGTTTTGTGGCCTAGGAAATATCTCTCTATCCAGAGCATCCTTAAAAACCCCCGAAGCTTGGATCTTTACATCATCAGACAAATCAACCACGTCCTTCAACACAGCTAAGCATCTTGTCATTGAAAATTCTTGACATTTATTTTGTACTTTTGCTGCAGCTTATTCTCTTTTGAAACACAAAATAAAGAATGTTGAAGAATCTGATGGCATAAACTAGAATGTTGTACCAAAAACACATAGAGGATGAATACTATATTGGATGATATAAGTCCTATACTTGTTAAATAGCCATTTTTAAAGAACCTGGTACTGCCATTTGCATCTATCAGGATGATCAGTGGCTACAGCTGAAGCCAAATCAAGAAAGAAATAGTAGGATACTAGTATGAACGAGCAGACCAGCTAAACTAATGTATGCATCGAACTAGTGCTGCACTGCACACAAAGATATGGTTCAGTGCCCAGTTGTCACTACTATCATGCATCTTCTGTTATCCATCCATTTTAGTGTACTTATATTATATATGCTAATTAAATGTGAAAGGAAAAAAAGGACAAGAGATGGATTGCAGACACCGCTTGGAATCTGCAATCTTCCTCTATCTGATGCATTGCTGGTTGCAAGCTGCAGAAACCAACGTGACCCTGCACTGGTGTCTACTACTGCTAGCATCCTATCCTATCGATCTAGCCTGACACATCGTTATCTCATTTAGGGCTCGTTCGGTAGCTCGGGATCCAATCCCCAAGCTGAACCAATCCAGACGGGGAATGTTGAGTTGATCCTTTGCTGTCACTCATTCCCTAAGGTGGTTTAATTCCCTAGCAGAACCAATCCCGTGGCCCCTATATTTGTTGTTCGGTTAGCCCTGGATTGAATGCAGGACTGATTTGGATAGTTCGCAGTCAAGCATGCAGAACAAAAGCTGCTGCCTACTAGACTTGCTGGCTCTAAATGATAAAGCTGCTCAATGTCATATACATATAATATACCTTAAAATATACTGAAAGTATATGAAAAATAATCGGAGAAAGTTAACTCAAGCATTGCACCTTTAAAAATGAAACTGAATGCATGTACTGACTGCCATTTTTTTTTTAAAAGAAAGAAGCAACACAAGCAGTCTCTACTGAAAATCTACAAGAACCCTAGCACTAGCACCAAAGCTGTTGAACATAAATAATAAGATAAGCACAATCGAACTATAAGTCCCAAAGCTGTCCAACTATATGGCATAAGATAAGCACAGTCATATGTCCTAAAGCTGTTGAGCATAAATAATAAGCTGAACCAAGTCCCGAAAGGAAGAGTTTGTTGAACTATGCCTACAAATTTATATTGTCTAAACCAAATTTCAAGCATAAAATTAGGTTATTATATCATATTTAAACATGAAAATGGTTCCTACATCCAAAACATAAATTAAATAATATTCAAAGTGCATAATTCCTCTTCTCGTACTCAAACCATGATCATGGCCTTCTCCTATGCCTATCTAGTACCTTTGAGTATTGACCCTGAAGCCTCCTGCAACAAACCAACATGTAGTGTTCAGTACATGCTTATTCAACAAAAACGATCTATGGAACAGTCAACTACGCAAGTAAAATTAATACCACATAAGTATCAGGAAACAAGTGGACAAAAAAGCAACATTAAACAACCCGAACCATCAATTCACTGTGTTCTAGCCATGTCATAACAGGAACTTGCTTTTGTATCAGGCAAATGCTAGTTGACAAGGAAAGGAAGAATAGAAGAGTACTAATGTCACAATCAGATGCCCTGGCCTAAATTCAAAAGTGAAATAAATAGACAGAGTACTACAATTGACAGGGAAAATTATGTTAAGAATCATACTAAACTCAGACCCAGTCAGTCAGTTATTTATAAGTATACATATTCATTGTCAAAGCGTCCACTGAAAACTCAACAGAAGTTAGTAGTTTCTCTGTTTCTAGTATATAACTAATTCATAATTCTAGTTTCCTTGAGCAATCAGATAATAACACATTAAACCAAGCAGTGGGCCTTGAAAATAAGAACAAAGAGCTAGAATTGAACCAAAATGCTCAATCTTCCACATGCAAGAACCATAAATCCACCAGAAAGATCGTCACTAGCAACGCAAGCAATCCATAAATTCAATGGAACAGGAATAAATGCAATTTAAAGCCTGAATAATTAACCTGTCAAGCACACTATAGTTCAGGTCTCCATTTCAGTATCATTACCATTTTCAATACTTGCCGCAGGAATCGTCTAAAGGCACAGACTATGAATCACCGGTCCTCTAGTCCATTGTTTCCATTCTGACACAGGAAAGGGAGATACTAGCATATATAAATATGTGTACATTCTTTTCTACTCGGCTGTTCCTCAAGAACTACTCCACTCGGCTGGTCCGTACGGACCTCATCATCCCTAACCAGGACCTAGCGACGGATCGAGCGCAGGCAAGCAAGAACCCTATCAAGAACCCTAGCTGGGGGAGAGGAAGGAACAAGGAAGACGAGGGCGTATGCGCTACGGGAGAGATGGCGGCGGAGAACGCGGACCTCGGATGGGATGCGGTCGTCGTCGCCTCGCGTGCCGCGCCGTCGCGGACAGCGCCGTCACCCCACCGCCCGCGTCGCCGCCTACGCTGCGTCGCGTGCTTGCGTCGCCGAAGAGCCGGAACCGATCCGGAGGGTCGGAGGTCCGGTTCCGATCCGGGCCGTGGAGACGGTGAAAAACGAAGCCAGTTTTCGTTTCGGGCCAGTTTTGGTTCCAGGCCGGGCCGAAACGAACGCACATTTTGATTCGCATTAGGATTGGAAACGGGCCACATGAATCCCCCCGGATCGGGCCCCGGAACGGGCCAATCCGGCCAAACCGAACGAGGCCTTAATCAGTGCCCCATCTACTAGGTGAAATCTCAAACACCACATGCAACACCTGTATTCCTGAGGGCTAATGGAACTCCGATGAGGATCACCAAGAACATAACATCACACAAACTTCGACAAAGAAATTGGGAGACGCTAGAAGCTTAGCTTACCTCACCGTTTCCCTGCGCAAAGCCTCTCCGCCACCGGGCCCTGCCTCAGCTAGACCGTCCTTGCTCGCAGCGACTGAGCCGGACCCAGCCTGTCGTCGATCTCTTACCTCCTGCCCGGCACGCCCTTGCCCCAGATCCAGTCGCGGATCAGGCTCGCGCGTTCGCTCGAGGCTACTGTCGGCTCCGCGGCGAGGCGAGCTATTGTCGGGGTCGGGTGCAGAGGCGGTGTGGTTCCATGGTGCGGCGAACCTTCGCCTCTCGGCACCGAGCGCGAGCGGAGGAGAGAGCCCGTTTTCAAAAACATCAAATTTTATCTAACTTTCTACATAATTGTGAACTGAGCCAGGGTACACATCTCTTACTAGTTCTGAATGAACTAGTAAGATTTAATTTTGTACTTACGATAAAGAAGTAAATATAACTCTGTACAGCTGCTCTGCTTCTCGACGAACTATCTGAATCTGATCGTTACCATCTGCCGGGAACACAAGGACTCATCTTCATGAGTCCCAGGATGGGCCTCCTCCGCTTGGCCGGCCACCGGCGCGAGTTGAGGTCGTCGAAGGCGGCGAGGACGTGGCGGTGGACGCCGCGGTCGTTGCGGTCCAGGTAGCAGCACAGGAGCTCCTCCATGAACTCCCGGTACTCCGGCTCCGGCATCTCCTCGGCGCCGCACGCCGCCGCCATGTCGGCCATGGACTCCAGGAACTCCGCCCTGGGGTCGCTCGAGTACGTCTCCACCAGCACCGCCGCTCCCCGCAGGGCCTGGGCCCGCCTCCTCCCGCGGCCGCGTCGCCGTCGCCGTCGCCGTCGTCGACGAGCGAGGCCGTGGGCGCCGGCGAGACGAAGAAGCGGTCGGACGCGGAGACCTTGCCAGAGGGCAGCTCGCCGAGCACCCGCGGCGAGGCCAGCAGCGCGCTGGCGACGCCGATGTCGTGGGGCAGCGCAAGCGGTAGGCTGTTGCCGCCGGCGTGATCGTGGTCGTCGTCGTCGCGCGCTTCGAAGGAGAAGGACGGCGAGGACGATATCGCGGCGTGGTACGGGTGGGACGAGAGCAGCTGCGCGCAGCGCTGCCATCGCGTCGCCATGGCCGAACGAACTCGAGGCCTTTGCTTTGCCCCTCGACGAGCTGACTGACTGACTAGCTGAGCCTGAGCTGAAGCTGAACCCGAGCGAGCGAGCGCGCTGAGCTCTTTACTAGCAGTAGTTGCCTTGCCACGGATGCGAACGGCTGGCTGGCTTTCACCCTTTTTATAGCGACAAAGCGTCGCCTCGAATAGACCAAAGACCAACGCACCAAAAGCCTCATGCCATGCGTCAACTTTTCAGCGTTCCGCTAATTTAAAATCGCGCGCCTGATTACAATTTTTTTTAGACGAAGTTTAAGCCAACTCTGTATGGCGTTTCGATCTTTATTAGGGCGGAAAAGACTGACGACGACGAACTGTACGTTCTGTATACGGCAAGCTCGCTCCACTTGTTCTGCCGACGGCTGTCATCGTTCCGTAATCGCAATGGAGACACTGGTACTCTTATCCTTAGCAGCCCTGTTCCTAGAAAATTTTTAAAACAGCGTTCTGCGATGAATCTTATCTGCTTGCTGTGGCAGAGGCTCTGCGTCACGTGAGACACTCAGTCACTCAAACTGAAAGCATGGGTGATCCACTAATCCCGGCAGACTTTTTTTTTGAAGGGAAATCCAGGCAGACTTTGAGGCGGCAAGTGTACAAAACTCGTCATCGGCCAACCCGGACATATATGGTGCCCTGAAAAATGCAGACTCCAACCCGGACACATGGGCCAAATTTGTCTGGAACAACAAGGCGCCACCGAGGGTAAGAAGTTCTTTGCTTGCATTGCTGCTCTCTCAAGGACCCATCGCAAGATAAACTCGGAGAGAAAAAATGAATTGTGGGTGACGCAACATGTGAAAGCAGATGAGTCCCCAGCACATATCATTTTTCGGATACACCACGGCTAGCAGTTTCTGGAACGCAACTGGAGTCACAACATCGCGACACTAGCAAATTCAGAAATTTAGTCACTTTGAAACCTTCATGCTGTTGTGCTCTGCTGGCATGTCTGGAAATGGTACAGAAACAGAACTTTTAGAGCAGATCGCAGCACCCTGAATTATGGGGGTTAAGACTGCCGAAAGCAGATAAAGAAGTCGCGACGCGACCTCTTGGTGCCAAGTTTTATCTAACGCAATGTAGTAAGCCTTAAACCCGTCTGCTTGGGCATGTAAGCGCCTTGCGCAAAAATCAAAATGTACTCTGAATTATCAGGCCTTGAGAGGCCAATGAATGGATGAATGAAAACCAGGCGAGGGATCCTCTCCCTTTCCATCGACTTATCTTTTTTTTTTAAAAAAAAAAAAAGATCGTCATTGGGGGACCGGGGTGTTTGGATCCTGTCGCTGTCAGTCGGTACCTTGGATCTCCGTTTTCTTCCCGATCAGGACACGGACTAATGATGGTCCATCGGCGTTTAGGAAGCCGTGGCCTAACTTTGTCTCCATGCCGACCTCAGCTCACCGTTAATTCCGTTGTGATTTCGTTATTTGTTCCGTTGTGATTTCGTCACAGTTTGACTGCCGAGCCCACGAAAAGGCAGGCGAGATACCCGCTAGGACTAGCCGACTAGGAGCTAAGTATCGAGCATATATTTTTTCTGCTTTACCAAATCAACTTTGGGATCGGAAGGAGCCTGGATTTCATTTGTCGCAAAAGAAAAAAAAACGCCCGTGGAATTCCAAAAAGATCCTGTGTATAATTGCAGTCCTCGTCGCACCTGGAGCAATCTCCTGCAGCTAGCCGAGTTGGGACTGGGAGACAGGAGTAGGCAGTAGCTCCGAAATTCGAAAGATGAACTGCGGAACGAATGCTGTGTGATGAGTTTGTGAAAAATCTCAGGAAACTCTACCATTTTGCTAGTGTCGTGTGGACATTATAAATTTCGAATCACTGTATTTTTTTTTTCTTCTATGTTCTTGAGGAAAACCACACGCTCTGCGCCATTGAAATGTGGCCCAACGCACGCCTCTGCTTTGGGTTTAGGCCCAACACATGCCTACTCATTTTAAAATTTAGGACAAAGTTTAGTAGTAGTAGAGCTCCGGCCGGCTACTCCTTGTACTATTATAGCAAAAAAAAAGTTTTATTCTCTTATCTAGTCGTTCTGCAAATTTAAATCACGTGCCTGATTATTTTTTATAGATGATATAATAATTTTAAGGCCTGTTTGGAAGCTCGGTATTTACTTCAGAACCTCTATAAATTACTGGTCCTAAATTTTTTTCCAATACAGATCATAATTTGTTGTTTGGATGTCCAGTGAGCCCACTTATTTTACATCTGTTTTGGCTCAAAACCGTTGGAAAAAAATATCGTCTCTTCAGGTCTGGGAAAAAATACGATAAACATCGGGCTCCCCTCCGCTCGTTGGTCGGTGCCCAGGACAAAGGTTTCTTGTGCGGCGCCCAGGAGCTACGCCGTCACCCCACCTCACCCCATCGAACCCTCCCCCTCCCCCTCATCCTCACCCTCCCCCAACCAATCCTCGATGATTGCTCACCTCGCCGCTGGAGCCGACAGAGGATTCAAGCGAGCACGCGATCTGTGACTAGATCTGCAGCAAGGGTGCGCCGAGAAGGAGACGGCGAGATTGACGACGAGTTGGGTCCACTCGGACGGCGCGGGCGAGTATAGTCTAGTTGAGGCGGAGGATTGACAACGGACGATTGCTTCCAGGGCGCTGGGCTCACCAAGGCTGCTCTGCGGGCAACAATGGCAGCTAGGGAGACACGCTCCGCCAATTGTAAGGGCCCGAATGGTTTTTTTTTTCCGACCGGGCTGTGCCCGTTTTTCATTAAGAGGAGAAGCAAAGCGTACAGTCGATCGCGGTGGCAAGATGAAAGGCGAGGAGCCTCTCAGCAGGCCATATTGTTGGTCTGAGTGGCAGCTCAGTGCTATAGAGGAGAGGCTAAACGAGATGCATACGCAAGGAATCGATGGATAGGTGCTCAGGCTGCTTGAATTTGGTCCGGCGAGCTTGGACAGTAATGGCAGCTGGAGCTTGGTTTCTTTGGCCATGGTGGCCTAGCTTCGGTTGAGTCCAACACGGACAGCTCGGGAAGGTAGCAGATGAGGCAGCGAGTCGTCACACACTAGCAATCGTGGGGATAGCAGCTCGTTTGGCCATTTGTCAGCAAATTTGGCTAGCGGCAGGCGTATGCTACGAAACTGACACTGTGCATCCAAACAATATATTTTACAAGCGGGTGATTATTGACTGGTTTTTTTGTGCACATCAGAATACAGGTGTAAACAATTTAGTACAACTGTATACTCATCATGCTCGGAATCACTTGGCTCTCCTTTTTGTTCCCGATGAGAATTTTTCACTGTTCCTTGTATACAAAATGTGACTATGGAAAAGGCCATGATGATTTGATTAACGCTGAACGACCGACGAGTTTGTGAAACATCTGAACGAAAACACTCTTCCATTTTATTTATCGTAGAAATTTCAAATCGCTGTTACTACGCTGCACATCTCCTCGTTTGATTTCTTTTTTCTGTCCTGGATCGGAGGATATACAATAGAAGAATACCAAGGAAAGAAAAGAAATGTGCCCCCCTGTTGTGATGTCTTTTCTCTTAGCAGAGACGGTGTTTTCCTAGTAACCGTCACTATTGTGCATACATCAGAGACGGGTTTTTTTCTCAGTAATCGTCACAACTACTATGCATATGCCCGTCACTAAGGTTTCCTACATCACAGACGCTTCTATCTCCGTCACTAAAGTACATCTTGAACGGTCTCACTTATGTGTTTTTCTGTCGTAGTGCCTATCAGCCATACGGTTTCGGAAGGGCATTTACACAGGAGGATCCATGTAAATGATGTCACGCTGCAATCTAGTAGTAGTTCTCATAAACTCATTTACAACAATGTTATTAATTGATCCAGGCAACCATGCCAAGCAATTTGTTACGACACAGAAGAAATTTTATGCACGCTCGAAACCACCAAGACACCTGTAAATGCTGCTAACAAAACTAGGTAGCACTAGTGGATTCACTTGTTCTGAACAAATTTAGTTTATGACACCAAGTCACCTAGCAGCCATGAGGCGAGGCTGCATTATGCAGCCACCAACAAGTCACCTGCAAATTGTGGATCACACTGTTTCTTCAGAAAAAACATGGTGAACCGACCCAAATGCTGGCAATATCAAGTACCACTAAATACAGGAGTAAAACGCATAAATACTCGAGCATACCATCCGAACATCACAATACAGGTAGTGGATATATGTATCACAGAAGAACATCAGAACACAAGTAAATTGCATACCATCTGAAACTGCAGGTTCTCATAAAGGCACAATACAGGAGTTCGAAATCCATTGCAATTATAGCTAGCCTATGGAGTAGTACTTGATACAATGCAACATTTCATACACTCCAGCATACTACCATACAGCAAGAGGCGATCTAAATTACATACTCGATGATTGTACTACCATATATATATTCAGTCTCGGTGCTAATTAGGGCCTGAATAGACACATCAAGCTCTACTTTCTTGCTCATCACTTAGCTATGTATCAACAGCAAGATCAGGGCATGCAGCATGCAAAAGGTACGACGGCGGATTAGGATCTAGGAGACCTCCAACTCTAAGTTTTATTTAGGGGAATAAGAGGAATCCGATGGAGCTGCGCTGGGACGAAGGAACTAGTGAAGACGACCGTCACCATGAGAGGGAGGATTCTCTGCCGAGCATGGGGGGGGGAGGGGGAGGGAGAGGAGGAGGGGAGGGGGACACTGAGACGGAGACGCACGCTGAAACCATTGGCGATGGCGACGAGGATCCCGATCCCGAGGGGAGGGACTAGCAGGGTGGTATGGGTGGAAGTGGAACCTGCCCTGTCCTTGAACGGCTTGTTGAGGGCGAGGCAAGGTTTCCGCGTCACGGTGGCAATGGTGTCGCTAACGGACGGGGATAGGTGTGGGGAACTACGACGAAAGGAACCTGAGGTCGCCGGGATGCGGTGCGGAGCCGGTGGCGACGACGCTGGGCTTGATCTTGGATGTCCATGTGGTGGCCCATGGAGATGGAGGGGCCACGGACCATGGGCTGGTGGCGGCGCCACAGCCAGCGCCACGCCTCCGCCTCCGTGGGACGACGGCGCATCCTGCAGCAGCTCCCAAATGTCACGCGGCGGCGGCTGCTCACCCGCGGTGCGGAAGCGACCGCGATGGAAGGGACGAGCGGCTGGGCCCCGTGTGGCTGTGGCTGTCGGTGGGAGGCAAGTCCATGGACTCCAGGTCGTCGCCGTGGAGAGATTCCCCCCCGGCCCTGCTTGTCCGTCATCCATGTCGGAGCCGTCACTCCAGTTGGAGTTGGGCCTGAGGGGACTCCCACGGATCTGGCCTTCGTGGACGGCGACATTGGAGTCACAGCCACAGATCGAGGGAAATGGTGAATGGTGGTCGTGAGCGGCCTGTGGCTACCTAGTGGTAGCAGTGAACTGAGAGGCGGAGAAGAGTGGGGAGCGAGACCCCGAGACGCGAGTGTGTGAGTTCGACTGCTGAGTGAGGCTCTGTCTGAGCGCTCTGGGGGCGCCGCGTCCCTTTTTAAAGAAGCGACTAGGCTCCTTTGAGAAGGATCGTTGCTCCTCTTGTCAGTGAACGACCGTTCGCAGGTTTTAAAACCAACGGTCAACCTTACAACTGTAACATCCCTGTTAAACCTAGAACCCAAAAATCACAACTTTCAAAAACTTTTTCGAAAACTAACCCATGCATGGTGAGTGTCATATAGGAAACCATCCCTCGAAAACTAACCCATGCATGGTGAGTGTCATATAGGAAACCATCCCTTAGTGAGTTGCACTAGCTCCTAAACTTGAATTAGTAGCATGTGCATTTTTCTTTTTCTTGCACACATGTGATTTGCCTCTTTATGGATTTATGTGTTGCTTTGTAAGCTAATAAAGTAATTAACAAAGGTGACATGTGTACACCCGTGACCAAGCCCTAGACCACCCTAGGTGAACCCCACCAGCATGTACACCTATGTATGTGCTATGCCTTATACCTAGTAGAAAGCAAAAGGGAGAAAATAGGATTGGAAAAGAGAAAGAAATAGAATAGGGATAGAAGAAGGCCCGACAAGCGGCCGGCCGGCGGCTTTTGGCCCTTCGACTAACCGGCCTGCCCCTCCCCTTGTCCCACACCGGCGCGGCCCAACAGCACGTGCGCGTCCCTCGACCTTCTCTTCTCCCGTGCGCGCGGCCCGGCCCATCTCCCCACGCCCCTCTTCCCTTCCCCCCCGCCGCGCTGCCCGGCGGCCAACGCGGCCCATTACGCGCCGAGAGGACCGCGCCCTCCACCCCCTCTCACGGAGGCGATGACAGGCGGGCCCCAACGGACCCCCTGTCATCCCCAACCTTTTCTCCCCTCCTCTGCTTTTTCGGAGAGCAGAGCACCGCGCCACTACGTAAGGCGCCATCCCTTGCCGTCCGTGCCAAACCGCCTCGCAGCTCCATTTGGATGGCCGCCAGCCGGCTCGTCCAGCGCCCGGCCTTACCCGCTTCCACGACAAGGTGAGCGGCCCGCCTGGCAGCGCCACCGCCAGAGCTCCCGCCGGCCTAGCAAATTGGAGCGCCGCGCCCTTGCAACCACCGCGCGCCGAAACCCCCAGCCAAGCGCCCGTGGATGACCTCCACGTGCCCCGGGGCTTGTGCACCGTCCATCGCCGCCAAGACCTCCGCTTCCCCTACATAAACCCTCTCCGAGCCCTGGCCTCCTTCCCGCCCACCGCCCCGGTGGCCTCACCGAGCAAGGGAAGAGGGCCGGCGGTGGAGAGAAGGGGCCGACGCCAGGTGGGCCGCCGCGCCGGAAAGGCTGCCTCCGCCGGGCCCGGACCGCGGAGGCAGCACACGAACGGCGGCTTGACGCCTGTCGCCGCGACCCGAGCCGCCCACTGCTCCGCCCCATCACTGCACCGCTACCCTAGCATCGCCAAGCCCGCGGTGGCGCCATGCCTTGCCCGTAGCTTGCTTCCCTCTTGCCGAGGGCGCCGCCCGAGAGCCCCCCCCCGGTGGCTCAAGGCCGCGCCTTGGCGCCCGGCTTCAGCGCTGCAGCGCCGCCGCCGCGCCTTGCCGCGAGCATCACCAAGCACGGCGATCGGGACCGTCGCGGCGGCGCACACCATGCCGTGCGCCGCCACGGTCACCGCCGGCGCCGCGACCGCCTGGGCTCGGCGGCGCTCGCTCGTGGCCCAGCCCGCCCGCAGTGCCGTGCCAGCGCGCAGCATCATGCGTAGCCCCGGCCCGCCGTTGGCTTGCCACGCCGGATTCTGATGCTGGCGGCAGCGCCCGGCGTGCTCGCCGCGGTCTAGCCACCGCGGTGGCGCAGCCATTCAGCCCGTACCCGCGCACCCGGCGTAGCGCAGCCCAGCGCGAGCTCGCCTCGCCGCCACCGCGCGACTGCCTAGTCGCCAAAGCGCTAAAGGCCCCCTTGCCCCAATTACACCGGCGGCGGCCTCACCGCCGCCGCCCATGGACCAGCCCTAGGCCAGTACCGGCCCGGCCGTGAAGCTCCACCGGCGCCTTTTAGGTGAGTGCCGAGGCCCCAGAGCACCCAGGGACACGTCAAGGTGCCCTGCTTGGCGCACTCTCACGCACGTGCAGCCAGCGCCGCCGTCACCGACACCGGCAGACGCCACGGCGTCGGCGCCCGGCTGCCCGGGAGCCAAGACCCCACCTTGTTCGCTTTAGCCATGACCATGGGGTTTTCAGGAGGCCGTAGGAGCCCTAGCTCAACTCGTCGGACCGCAGGGATGTACCTGGCCTTGAGGGTGGCCGGTGGGCAGCCCGTGAAAAACGAGAGGGAAGCGGGGGGGGGAAGAAGAGAGGGAGGGCGCTGCCATGTATCGGGTACACCGGTGCACCATGGCCCGAGAGAGAGAGAAGGAGGAAGGGAGGCGTGGTCCACCATGGACCGAGCCAGAGCCCGGTGCGCCCCGCCACCGAGTCCACCGTGGACCAGCTCCCGTGGACCAAGCCCGATGTGACCCAAGCACGCCACGTGGGCACGCCCGCGCGTGCCGACACGTGTCCGGGCGGGCCGGCCCAACCCGCCCTAATCCCGCCCGCCTAGGCCCACCGAGCCCGGTCGGCGTTGGCCGATTGACCGGTCAACGTTGACCGTTGACCTGGTCCCACCTGTCGCTGATCCGACAAGCCGACCAATCAGAGAGCGCCCACGTGTCACCACTTGTTTCCAAAATTAATAATATGTCTTTTTCCTTTTTCAAAAGCTGAATAAATCTTTGGAAATTCGTAGTAAATCCATTTGAACTCGAAAAATATGAAACCGGTGTCTAAATTTTTCTAAAAATGAGCTCTAGGTCATAGGCTTATCCATGAGTGCATTTGCTTCTTCGAATTTCAGTTGCTTCTTTGTGCACCTCTATAGGAGCCGCTAAACGCGGTATTATGTCACGCTTTTCGAGAGACGGAGGAGCCGGCCGACCGAGGAAGGAGAGGACTACGAGTACACCGAGGACACGGGAGACGACCCGATTTGCAGGTGCCACGTCCCACCCAACCTCTTAGCCCCTATCTAGACATGCAATAACTAGAAATGCTAGCGCTCTATTAATTGTTGCTTGCTCTTGTTTATAGGATGCATGGTAGATTGTTTGAATCGACCTATGCCTTGTCGAAACCGATCCCCCTGCATACCCGCTGCTAGGATTAGACTCGCGCTTATCATGATATCTTGATGCTACTCACTTATTACTATCTTTCTTGTTAATGTATCATGACTGTGAGTGGCTAAGGCACGTGGTGCCGAAGATGTGGAAACCGGGACTTTGGGAGAGATCTTGGCGTGAGTTTTGGGTGTGTAGTGAGGGTTGGTCGACTGGGCAGGATCTAGGGCAAGTCATGAGGACGAGCCATGCTGGGGGAGTGTGATCGGGCACTCCCCACATGAGAGTACCTGTGGCGGGTATATGTGTTGGGAGAAGGTTCGGGAGGAGTGCCTTTGTGGTACGAATCGCCGGGGACGGGAGGTGCCGTCGAGGCACGGGGCATCGGGCCCCGGGTGAAGACATCATGTCCGGTCCTCCTAAGGGCGATTTGGCGTTCCGGGTTCGTGGGATCCTTTTCGTACACACCACTCGTTCTCGATGGGCGGGAAACGACTTGACGGCTGGCCCCCCCCGCCATTACTACTAGGTTGTTAGGTGATAGTGTAGGGAGAATGCGGGTGTCGAGACCCACACCTTCCCCGAGGCAGCGTGGTGCCCCCACGGGATCCGTGCCACGCCTCACGCGATCTCGGCGTGCCGGTGGACTCGGGGTGCCCCAGCTGAGTGGTAGAATGGCAGTGGGCCCGTCAGGCGGCGGCTTGGTATCGGCCCTAGGCGAGGCGCATCGCCGATGATGGTGATCTTGTGGTTCAGGTGTACACGCTCTGCAGAGTTGTTTGATCTATACGTATAGCCGTGTCCCCGGTTATGGACATGTCCCTACGAGTACCCTCGTTCGTTATAGTGAGCGGAGTCCTTTTCTCTTCTCTCCCCCTGGGTGTGGTGTTATCCGGCCTAGGGCCGTTGAGGCGAGGAGGAGCGGGAGTCTTCCTCGTCGACTTGAGTGAGAGTGTGGTGTGTTATGTGGATGGTTATGGATGGGATGGATGGGAGGAGTATGGATATAGACGGGTTAAAACTTGACAAATACTATTTAATTATGTTAATGCATAGGAAACCCAGAGCCTCAATTAGGACTCTTGATTACCCTTGCATCCACCTACCATATAGCAAGCTTCATTCATATGGGTGGGATTAGTGGCCGGTACAATTGCATCGATACATTGTGGTTCAGGGGAAAACATCGAGTGGGAGACCGACGAGGATGACGAGGAGGAGTAGGAGTCTCGTGCTACGCGCAAGTGGATGACGTGTCGATCCGCTTCTACCTACCTCATGCTTTTCCGTTTGTGTGTGTGAGTGTGATTCCGCCTTGTTGGCGATGTAATAAAGTACTTAAATCTTGCTACTTGTACTCTTTAAGTTAATCGTTCCGCTGTATGCGCACTTTGATCCGCTGATTTGACGATGATGGTGATGAG